>JAEANM010005202.1:0-19876 GCA_017656035.1 Myanophis thanlyinensis
TTCAACTCCCAGAATTCCTGAGCCAGCAAGCTGGCTCAGGAATTCTGGGAGTTGAAGTCCACGAGTCATGAAGGAGCCATAATTGCCCACCCCTGCAATAGAGCAAAGCCGGAAGTGAAATTTATGTGTCAAATCCCCTCTGAGCCACTTCCCATTGTTGTCCCCCATTGTCCAATCAATTTCAAAGAAGATGTTTTTGAAATGGTCACTCTGGGTGTGTAGGCTGGCTTACAGCTGCATTCTTCACATAGCAGAGTGACCTTGAAACGGTGTCTCATAGAGGCACAACTTATTTCCATTATTTTCACTTTTCCCCAAGCATTCTCTGTCCTTTCCACATTCCCCCAAGGTCCATCGCAGACTGATACTGAGCAATAGGAGAGTGCAGGTGTGAGGTGGCAGATCTGAGGAGTTTTGAATGAGTGGTGGTTTCGATATTTAATAGTTTGCATGGGGCAGAAGAGTAGGCATCATGGGGATAATATTCTTAGAAGTTAGACAGAAATCACAGCATTCAGAACTGATGAAGAAAAACAGTTCCAAAAAGTCTATGAATGGATTCAGGAATAATATCATCTTTCCCATATTAAGTAAAAGATTGGCAAAAATATAGTGGCATACCATATTATATCAAGTAGATAAGAAAAATATGTTTGGAGCAACTGAAGTCATGGAACAAGTACTACTGCTAATAGAGTAGAAAGTGAACATTTATAGGGCTCAGCAATGTGATTTCTGTAGAGAAACTCTCATACTTTGAAACCAGCTCTGCTCCTTTATGATTTATTTGGTGTGTGTGAGAATTGAGCTTATTTACCGTACTTGTGGCTCAGCTGTGCTGTATTTCAAACTATAATAAAATTAGTTTTTGAAATGCTGCTGCTCTTTCTAGTTCATCATTTTAGGTAACCTCTTCCTTCCTTGATCCTAGCAAGCTTTTCAAAGGAAAAAGGATACAAGAGTTTTTCATTTAATCCTCATAGGATTATGCATAGGAAGTGCTCAGATTTCTTTGTGCATATTTGCAAATAGAACATACAACATAAACAAAGGATATGATGGAGATGTGGATGAGCTATTTCCATTTTGTAAGGGTCAGAAGTGAAGGATTTTTATTTTTTCTACATCTACAGCAGCTCGCTGTGAAACGGTATTTTTGCTCAGTATTGCTATGTGGCAGTAGAAAAGATGATGTGGGTGACCGAGGTGGAATTGGAGAGGATAATAAAAACAGACAAATATGTATTCATTGTTGTCAGTTGAAGAGTAAATAGAGGAGATTTGTTACAGCAAAATTAATGGTAATCATAGCTTTGGGAATGCTATACTGTATATATGAAGGGCACTTCCTAAAACTCAAGAAAAAAATTTTCTGGTATTATTTTGTTCAGTTTTGAATGTGCAAAGAAAGTTGCTGCATTTTGCACCTCTCTTTTTCTTATACAGGTGGAATTTTAGCAGGTGTGATATCAGACCGACTCAAAAAAAGGGCTACAACTTGTGGCCTAATGCTATTGATAGCTGGACCCACTGTAAGTTATGAGATGGTGGACAATGGTGATGATGAAGATGATGACAACAGTAAAAGTGTTGATGGCTTTTTGAGTTATAATGTATAAACAAAACAGACTTAATGAAATAGAGTTGCATTTTGTACCCTAGTGTTGTGGGCATTTAAGCATTTTTCTTTCTCTAGAACAAACTATACCCATTTCTGCCATTTTGAATAATGACAAAGGAAAATAGAATTCTAGAATGAAAAATAATGCTAATTTTGTAATTGACATCTAGCGAAGACAGCTTGATTTATTACAGAATGGTTTGAACTAACCCTGCTACTTGTATTTGTCCTAGCTGTATATATTTTCTGCAATCAGCAAAATGGGTTTTGAGGCCACAATAAGTAAGTTTTATGCTTTATTTTTCCTTCCCCCTACCTTTAAGATTGGGGTAGGCTGTCATACTCTATGTTACAGGCAATTCTCCCTAGAGAAAAAGAAAAGATATGACATGCTTAATAATAAGAATAATAAGGAGAATTAATATTTAATTATTTTATTAATTATTTTAATCATTATAAAATGAGAACTACTAATAAGAAAATTAATAATCAAGAATAAGGATTATTAATAATAAGAAATGTGGCATGCTTAATAATATATGGGAAAGGCCATTTAGCCATTGGGTTCAACTACCAACTCAGTGCAGGAAACCAGGTAAAGCTTCTTAGATAAATGGCTAACCTATTCAGTGATGAAGACTCTACCAGAACTCATTAACTGGTGGTATTGCTGGTACTGATAAAGAAGGATTGTCCAATGTTCCATGATAATGTACTTTCTTGCAAATTCTACAATTTCATGTAATGCTATCTCAAACTAGAGAGACTAGATCTTGATATTCTAAGTGATACCACTTCAAGTTATGCCATCCTTTTTTGCTGACTTTCTCAAGGGATGAAGTCATCAAGCTGTGTCTCTGAAAATGTTGAGAGTTTTGTGGGGAAAATTGAGATATTCATTTTATATCTAATGAATACAGCTTTAAAACTGTAATTCATAATTATATATATTTTTCACTTCATTTCTGTTTTCCTTATTCACTCATAAGAGTAGGGTAATTCAGGAATATCTGTTTCTCAGATCAGTAATACTCATAGCAACAGCAATGATCTGGGCCATACCTTGATTTCTTTCTTGTCAGATCATACTTTGCAACAACTAAGAAAAGACAATCAGGTCAGACAAACTGATAGAATAAAATAGTTTACACAGCTCCTATTTTCATAACGGAAGTCTGCTAATCAACAGAGTGTTGCCTACAAGCATTTATCAAGTATTGTAGTCCAACCCAGCTGACAAGATCACCCAATCACTGTCATTTCTTACTCTCGTCTTCTCCCCCTCTTCCTTCCCCAATGCTCAGCTTATTGTCTAAGCAGACTGGAATAGAAGCTTGGATAGCATAGATGATAAAAAGAAAAGTAGCTTTTTTCTTCAATAAAATATTTCCCATTTCTCTAGCTTGGTAATAAGAAAAAACAATGCTGATTCTTTCTAGCTACAATTATTACTTTAGTGGATAGTAGTGTATCAATAAGCCATTACAATGTTTACATTTATCAGTTGTTTAATTGACCATAGCAATTAACTATTGCTTATTAATTACTGATTATTAAGATACTTAGGTCCAAGTACTTAGCTAAAGTACTGAGTTAGACACCAAGGCAGTGAATTTTAGTCCTCCCTTAAGCAGGAAAGACAGCTGGGTGATTTTGAGCCAGTCACTCTTCTTAGCTTCACAGGTCTGTTGTTGTGAGGAAAACAGGAGGAGGAAGGAAAATGTTTGTCACCTTGAGTTACTTATAAAGTAATAAAGGGGGGATCATAACCTAATAAATAAACCAAGTGGAAGTACAAGATCGCTATGTGCTGTGTTATAAATAGCTGTGCTGGTTAATGACCACAATAAAAATATTTTCATTACTATAAATAGCATGAGCACCATCAACCTTAGTGATGCTTCCTTTAGAAAGTGGTATTTTAAAAGATTGCACCTGCATGTGTTTCCTTTATGTGCTTCAAGAGGCACACTTATTGTAAAGGTGCATAGTTTACCAAGTTCCAAATAAATTAGAACTTGGATTTAGCAGAGTTTTCTCATGTTTTTCCTTGTGCCTATTCATTTCAGTAGCAAACTAGTATGAGCTTTCCAATGTTTGATAAAAATTAAATAACAGGCCCTGCATCTGCTGACTATTGATGATATTAAATACATACTAACTTTAATTTTTAAATTTAAGTTATGCTGCTCATCTGTGGAGCGCTTGTAAATGGTCCATATGCATTGATCACAACAGCTGTCTCTGCTGACCTGGTGAGTCTTTTTCTGTTCTATACACAGCATATTATCTGCTACAGTATTTTTGTTGTATTATTTTTAATAGATACATATAAAAATTCAGAACACAAATTCTAGAGGAGGAGGAAAATATATTATGTATTAGAGATATTCAGCAGCAATATATTACATTTTTTCAGCGTTACATCAAAAAACATGAGAAAGATTTACAATATAAGTAAGACGAAGATTATCACTGTCTCTCTTCTCTGTGTTTAATTATTTCTATCTGAATATTTTGTTTTTAAAGGGTACCCATAAAACTCTTCATGGAAATGCAAAAGCTCTCTCAACTGTTACAGCCATCATTGACGGAACAGGCTCCGTAGGTGTGATACCATCCTCAGGAATAAAAGGCTGAAAAGTTTGATAAGAGAATCTTGACCAGCCTTTCCCAGTCTGGTCCTCTCCAGATTTTGAGAATGTTCAATCAGTGTGAGAATTACTTTTTTAAAAGGTTGCAGTAGGGATGCACCCTGTGTCTATGTGTGTCACTATCCTTTTTCAGTGGTGAAGGTACACACACACACACACACTGTGCAGTGATTGAATCCTTATGCAAATATTTTATTGATATTTCAATAAAAAGTTGGTAAGTTTGACAAGACCCCAAGCTATGAATCTTGGAAATGATGTTCTGCTAGTGCTCCCATAACACCAACTATGACCCAATGGACTAGCTTACCATCAGCCCTGTGATTCCACATATGGAAATGGGTGAGGATAGGAAGAAAAATGGGTTGGATTTGTTGACATTCCGAACAGCTTGCAACTCCATCCAATTGTGAAGTTTCTATCTCATTCTGAAGTATTATATGGCTCAAGTCCCGTACTGTATTTAATGTAGGTGCATGGTATTTTAGGTGCAGCATTGGGGCCACTGTTAGCTGGTCTTCTTTCTTCATCTGGTTGGAACAATGTCTTTTACATGCTGATGATATCAGATGCCTGTGCCTTACTGGTAAGTCATACTAAACCATAGTGCTGCTCCCTTATTTGTTGAAATGTGGTATAATCAATTGTTAATGTTTCTGTAAAAGCATGAACTTCCACAGTATGGGCACTTTATCCAAAGAAACATTTGGATATATGCTGGGTTAATTGTATTTTAGTTTCTATATGCTTGTTAAAATATTTCTACTGGAAAGATAGGGTATGTTTATTTAAATAAGTTTCACCAGTAGGTGTCATAGCATAGTTTATATGTTAGCTAACAGTAACATTAATGAACATATCATTTAAAAAAAGGATATTTAAAAATATGTTCCTCAAATAGCATCAGAGAGATTATTCCTGCAGTACTAAAATATAAGAGCCAGTTTGATATAGTGGCTAAGGCACAGTCTAGAAACCAGGAGACCATGAATTTTAGCCCCCCCCCCCCGCCCCCCGTTTCCACCCCCCTCCACAAACCAGATGAGTGACCTTGGGTTAGTCACTCTTTCCCAGCCCTAGGAAACAGGCAACAGCAAACAACTTTTGAAAAACTTGCCAAGAAAACCATAGAGACTAATCCAGGCAATTTCCAGGAGTCAAAAACTAGCTTGAAGGTACACACAACAACAACTAAAACAATACTGTGATAATCTAATTCTTTCTTATGGCCTGAAATAAATTTCCACAAGGGAGAGCTATTTGCATAATCTATGACTGCTGCAAAACCACATATTATAAACATTCACAATTACTGGTACATGGTAGTCATTTTACGCTCCTACATTGTTAGGCCTTAGTTTAATTCTTACTGGATTTACTGAAATAATTCTGAAGTTTGTTCTAATTTCTCCACTTTGGTCAGAAGAAGATAAGCCTAAAATGTCATACATCAACAAGTTACCAGGAATCATCTGTATATTCAGTGTTGAAATTTAAATTAAGGATTTATAAAATCTTGCCAGTTAGGTCATATGATATCTGATACTAAAAATGGAAGTCTGACATTACAGTGGTAATATGCTACTTCCTTCTATTTCTTCATTGCAATTATTATGCATTAAATCTTGCTAAGTTCCCAAGATTTGTTTTCTGAATGTGCTGTCACTTCTTTTTAGTTTCCCCCACACACCCAGGTGGTCAAATGCCTTTCTTTAAAGATTGAAATGAAGAATTGGTGTTCTCTTAACATTCAGCAAATCACTATTTAGATGAAGAATTGATGTCATTAATTCATTTTGTTTGTTTCTTGTTGCTCTTAACATTTTACATTTAATTGTTTTTAAACATTTTTACAGTTTTTACTCCGCCTTATACGAAAGGAACTTCAATGTAGACTTGACCAGACCTTGTAAGTTTATGCATGGTTAAAAAAAAAATCTGGCCCGTTTAACATTAATTTTTGATTATGTATCTTTTCATAGAGCATTGTTGCTACTTTTTCTCTTTTTGTTATTTGGAATTCTGTTTCTCAATCAGAACAGCTTGCGATATATCTTCAGCAGAGGCCATACTGAGTGCACTGCTGAGAATTGTATTCAGCCACAAATTTCTCACTTTTTTCACAAAAAGAGGGGTAAAAATGCTGTACTTTTTTTAAAGTACTTGCCACAGTTTTCCTTTAAATAAATTAATTTTTTCTTTCATTTCTTTTTCATTTTTTAAAAAATCATTTTAACTTTCCTGTATGTAATGCTATTTTTATTAAGGTATCCATACCTTATATTTCTGGAGCTGTGATTTAAATATCTTTTAAATTCCACTGCTGCTTTTAACTCAGTAATAGCTAATACTATATATATATAAGTAGAATAACAGCTCTCTATTTTGTGTGCTATTTTGTTTAAGAAAAGGTACTTTGTTTTAATAGAAGCATTTTTTATTTTTGCAATATAACTTGCACAAAGGATAAAATAAAACCGGTATAACATTTCATTTCCACAAGGACCATTTACATATTTGTTTTCCGTTTCAGTAATTTACAATATATTTTATCATCTATCTCCTATTCACATATGTACGTTATTTACATTATTTACATTACATTGAATTTTATCACACATATCTTATATCTTGTTCACATGTGTCTCAGGTAATTGTCTTGTTGCCTTATTTAATATTACACAATTCTATTTCAACTCTTCTTCTTTCTTTCTTTCCCTCTGTTTCTTCTTCTTCCCCTTCTCTCTTCTTCCCCTTTCTCTTTCTTTTCCTCCCTTCCTTACTACTTCCTTTCCCTCTCTTCTCTTCCTTTCCCCCTCTCCCTTATTCTACCTTCTTTCTCCTTTCCCCATTCTCTTATCTATCTTCTTATCTTCTTCTCCATCTTTTCTTACTGCTTAATTTATTCTCTATGCTTCTATTTCTCCTTTTCCCTCTTTCTTTCCTCCCTAACTTCCCAAACCTTCTCCTCCTTTTCTTTCTTCAATCTTTCTTCCTTTCATTCTCTATCTCTTCCTTTTCCTTCTCACTCTTCCACTCCTTCTCTTTCCTTTCCTTGCCCTCTGTCCTTAAGAAAAGGTACTTTTGTAGCCCTACTGTATATAGTACAAGGTGCAAAGTTGCAGACACTAGTCCTCAACTTATGATCACAATTCAGCCCAAAATTTTCATTGCTAAGCAAAGCAGTTATTCAGTGAGTTTTGCCTCATTTTATGACCTTTTTTTTTTGCCACAACTGTTAAGCAAATCACTGCAGTTATTAACTAAATCAAGTAGTCATTAAGTGAATCTGGCTTCCTCCATTGACTGTGTTTGTTGGAAGTCAGCTGGGAAGGGTCTAAGGGTTCATTGCAATAAATATTCTCTGCCACTGCTGCTTCTACATTATTTTCTATTATTTCCAATGGAAATAATATTGAAGAAACAGTGGCAGATAACATTTATCGCATTTAATTATCCTGTGTGGAATTGTCCCATGATGAGTTGTCCTACAGCGAGATTGCCACACCAGGTTGGCCATGGTGAGATGGCTGCAGCGAATTGGCTGCAGCAAGTTGTCTCATTCCAAATGCAACTGTCAAAAATACATGCCATTTTCCAAGCACCTGAATTTTGATCACATGACCATGGGAATGCTGCAATGGTCCTAAGTGTAAAAAAAATGGTTATGTCACTTTTTTCAGTGCTGTTGTAACTTCAGACAGTCACTAAATGAATGGTTGTAAGTCAAGAACTACCTGTATATCTGTTCCTATCTAGTGGTCACCCAGACCTTTAAAGTCCTGATATGAGAAACCTAAATATTCATACATCTTTCTTTATATATAATATATAAATTGAATTCAGAAGATTTCTTGTTTTTCACTTTCTGATATTTCCATTCTTTTGTAGGTTTAAGGAACACTAACTTTTAGACAAGAGGTTGATTTAAAACAATTGTTTTTAAAGAGGTTAATCCGAAAATCCTACTTGATCCCTCTAAGAAGAAAGCTGCTATATAAAAGTCATATTGCACATCTTTCTTTGGATTGCTGATATCCCTGGAAATAATATTTGCATGCAAATTGCATTTCCTGAAAAGTTTGCACAGTTATTTTTAGACATCAGAATTTTGACTCTTCGCGCCTCGCCTCTTAGCTTTGCACATTAACATCGGAATGTGACAATGTGAAATGAAGGATCTCCTAGCTATTCTACATAGAAGAACTGAGCCAAAGAAAAATGTGCCTTTATTCTCACTTTGTCAAAACATGATTGCTATCATGTTTTAAGAGAATATATAGATTGAAGACAAAAAGCGAAGGGAATGAATTAACTCTGGATACTATTTTGTAATGTACTAAAAATGAGCAAAATGGAGACAGAGATATCTGTCCTTTAATGCCATGTTTACTTTTTGTTAAAAAAGTGACTGTTGAATATGCAATACTTCCTGCTAAGAGTATTCAGCTTTTTCTATTGTCCAATGTTACTAATATTTCTCATTGTACAATTAAATATTGAACTTGGATATTTATATAGCTGATTGTTGAATTAGAAGCAAATAACTTGTGTTAACAGAACTTTCAAGGCATTTCAGAATGATATCTGTTAGCCTGCTTGATTTTTGAAACTGATCAAAATGGACATCGATTTTAAAGTAATATGCAATAGTTATTGCAGCTGATGTATTTATTCTCTCCCATAAGTATTTTTTAAATCATTTTGGGAAAACATTATAAAGTAAATTCACAAACACTGAACCAAATTGCTGGCTGATATTGTTGACATCCAAATTTGATTCATTTGGGAGATTTATCTGTGATGGGCTTGCTGGGACTTCCCCTCTCATTGTCTTTATGCAGAACTGACCTCAGGATCCAACTGAATCATGTAAAACTCATACCTTCATGACGGTACATTCGCAAGAATCCTTCTTATGTATTTGTTTCTGAAACCTTAGAATTGCCCTGAATGCATTTGAATGATTTGATTCTTGTTTATAAGTGCATTTTGGAAAGGACAGAATGGTATTACCTCTATTAAATTACTTATTTACTTACTTGTAGGCTGACCATATTTGATAGCCAAAAAAGAGGACGTGGGGGGGCGTCGGCATAGGGGGGCGGGGCATCAGCGTCAGCCGCGTTGGGCGGGGGCATCGTCGGCCGTGTCGGGGGGGTGTCGGCCGCATCGGGGGGCGGGGGCATCATCGGCCGCATCGGGGGGGCGGAGGGGCGTCGGCCGCGTCGGGGGACGGGGCGTCAGCGTCATCAGGGGTGGCATCATCGGGGGGCGGGGCAGCGGTGGCGGCAGGCGGGGGGGCGGGGGCTTCCCTTCACCGGAAATCGACCTCAAATCCAGGCTCGGCTGAGAAGCAAGAAGCTTGTTCCGGGACCTCTTGCTGGAGCCTCTCGTTTTTCTCCATTTGCCCGGACATGACATCGCCACTTTTACATCCAGTCTGGGGCGTCCGGGTAAATTTATAAAATTTATAAAACCCGCCCGGATGCCCCGGACAGGATGTAAAAAGAGGACATGTCTGGGCAAAAGAGGACGGTTGGTCACCCTACTTACTTGTGTCCTTTAATTGTTTAATACCAGTTGATCTAGCTCACAGTCCAACATATTTAATCCATTGGGTTTCTTCACAATGGAGCTCTTTCAATGTAGGAGAAGAGAATGAACAGCAAGAAGGTTGATGAACTCAATTACAGCAGTGATGAGGACATTACTGGAGAACATGAAAGGCCAGATTGGGAACAGATCATCTTACGGGAAGTCAAACTATGTGGTTGCTAAGAGACAATAGCTACTTAAGGTCATACAATGAAAAAATCAAATTGATAGAAAATCTAAAGAGTAGAATGGTTAAAGTATTAGGGAAAATGGCCCTGAGATGATACAATGTTTCCTTTCCTAATTACTGTGCCCCCACTTTCTGAGTAAATGTGGCTGCCACCAGCTGAAAAATACAAATTTATTTACATGTGTCTTGCTTAATCATTTTATTACAATGGGGGATAGAGGTGGAGTCAGAACGTCAGGATGCTTTTTTCTCCATATATTCATTTATATTGAAAAGGAGATACTTCCCATCTGACTTGTCACAGGAGGTTTCTGTGGATTCTCAGGATTTGATCAAAAGTCATTATAAAATAATTTCAGTCTTATTTTATTAAACTGCTGGCGTCTATTCATCTATTTTGATTTCACAACCAAGCTTTGCAAGTATAATTTACAGTCATACCAGCTAAGGTGATTTTCGCTATCTTTTCCTCAGTTTAAAGTTATAAGACTATACAAATTATTTTTCTTTACTCCTGAATATCATGTAGCATAAATGTTTGTTAGCTGGACAAGTGGACATGTATGTAATACTACAGTGTGGAATTTATATGTAGGCATTCCTTTATTTCTGTGCCTTATATATTTCCTCATTTGAGGTTAAGGAAGTGTCTGTAGATACTGGTTGTAATTTTCCTCTGAGTCAGGCTGACAGCTGGCATTCCTCAGGCTAGTAACCTTTGATCTTCTGTCATCTTTAATCCATTAAAAGCATTTGTATTGGGTAGATGAATTTCATACCACCTCCATCTCTTTGTCTTCAGCAATCATGCTTTATGGACTTTGAGCAACTTTCCAACTAACAAGCCTTCAAACAGTATCCAATTTAACTCAGGTTTGCCAACCTACATTCTTCTTGACTAAAACCACAAATCAAGACAGAGCAATCTAAGCCATAACATATCTCCCTCAAGTTGTGCCAAGTTTCTTTTCAGAGGTCTGCTCTCAGAGTTCCTCTTAATTTAAGACTCCATCTCTAATGCATCTATGCTCTGTCCTGACTTCCAAGAAAGGTTCCTATGAGAAACTAAACTGCTCTACTGGCAACTTCTTATAAGCAATGTTAGTGTAAAACATTTGTTTGGACTTCTGTGTGAAAATATGAACTATGAACAGGAAGACAAGGCTGAACAAAATGAAGAATACTTGATAAAAGCTGAGAGGCAAAATGATTAAAAGAATTTATTTTCCCTTCAAAAATGGGAACATTACAGATAGTTCTCAATTTACAATCCCAACTGAGTCCAAAATTTCGGTTGTTAAGTGAGACATTTATTAAGTGAGTTTTCCCCTCCTTTTTTAATGACATTTCTTTCCCAAGTTGTTAAGTGAATTGCTACAGTTGATAAGTTAGTAATCTGGTTGTTAATGAATCAGGTTTCCTTATTGTCTTTGCGTGTCAGAAGGTTGCAGAAGAGGCTCACATGACCCCAGGATGCTGCAACAGTCATAAGTATAAACCAAGAATCTGAATTTTGAGCACATGATCTTGAGGATGCTGCAAAGATTGTAACTGTGAAAAATGGTGATAAGTCACTTTGTCAAGTTGTTTTAACTTTGAAGGTCATTAAATGAGCTACTATAAGTTGAGAACTACCTGTACTAAGAAACATGAGACAATTGCTCCTGTAGTTATCATGGTTGCCACCAGATGGCAGTACTGATCAGGAAGAGATTATATTTTTAAAAATTTCTTAAAGAAAGAATTTAGAGTTAATGAACTATGACATTCCAAGTTGGAATATGTCTACCCAAAGGAGTGTGATCTTCATCTCCTTAGATGTTCTTAAATCAAGAGGATTCAAGTGCTTTTATTTAACGGAAAGATTAAGTGTGTAAAACTTCTCCAGCTCTCTCTCTCTCAAAACTGGCCTATTGTGTTTCAGTTGAATAGAAACAGCAGGACCCAGGAAAAAGAACCAAAGTTGTGACTCAGGCAAAATTGAAGAAGAGCTGAACATTGAAGCAGAGTAGACTAGTTAAAGGAATACTGAAGAAAGAAGCATAAAGAGAAACGGAAATTGGGGAAAGAACAACTGTGAGAAAAATCTAAGTTGAGACAAACACACCATTTCTATGAAAGAGATTGTTATGTACTTGAGCCAGCAGGTGATTCTATGCTTTGACACACCTGAGTTTCCTGGAATCATTGTTCAAATAATCCATGTTCCTTCTTTCATCTCTCTAAAGTGGAAAGTATGTTTGCATTTCAATTCCTTTTGCTGTTTATTTTCCTGTTTACCGTTTAGTTGTTTTTGAAGCTTGTGGCTATTGTACAAACTTGAGTAACACAGTGTGCTTAAGCACTTAATATACTCTGCCAAAGGGTCTAGCTGCCTGCAAACACTTCAAAGACATAGCACTTTAAAGAGCAAGAATGCAATAAATCATCCTCCAAAAATATGCAATAGCATCATAATGAATTTTCTAGTTGACATATGACTGTTCAGTGATAGAAAATTGAAGATTGCAAAGAGAACCAGAAGGTCAAGGAGAAAATAAAAAGATAGAGATCACTCTGTAGTGAAAAGAAAGTTATGTATTAGGTGGGGAAAATAATGCAATATGTCAAGGTTCCTTGTGAGCTTTTATTTTTTAAAACGAGTGAGTTGTTTCCAATCAGAATAGGATTAACTCAGAAATCAATTGAGTTATGTGCTAAAAAGTAAGTCCCAGCTGCAAATCTCTTCTGTTTGGGGTAAGTGATATGAGAATAGCTTACAAGGTTAGTATGAAGATTTGATTTTTTTTTCCAAAGATTCATTTTCTGTAAAATTAGAGATTATCATCAAGTCTACAATGAACATTAGAATTATGATGTTATATTAACTGTTTATAAAAAAATTTATTCTTAATTTTTTTATTCCTGTCTTTATACCAGAGAGGTATTGAAGGAGCATTGACATAATTGTCAGTTGTCTTACAAGTCAGACCTTCCCAACTCCATTGTCTTCCAGATGCAATGTAATGATGCTTGTATTTACAGTATATACTTGCTGTATATACTTGTTAATTATAGGTTTGGGACAACAATATTGGACTTGGTCTTGCCTCAGAGAATGAATCATCATCATCATCATCATCATCATGATGTTCTCTGTTTCTTCCACATGAAATAAAGCTCAGAAATTTCAGTAGCCGTCAGTATGTGATTGGGCAAAGATTTAGTGACCCAATAGAATAATATTTTTAGTCTTGTTTGATGGAAAAATGGATTGTTCTGATTTGAATTGAAAATGAATAAGTCAATCCTGATTTATTGTGCAATTCTAATCTTGTCAGTGGGTACTATAATTTCAGGTTTGCAGACTAAAACTTTAGGTGATAAGCCAGGGAAGGCATTCCAGATGTTGCTAAATTTCTGTGATTATCTACAATTATCTACTCTTGTTTACATATTAAGGCTCTGTTTGGATTTGCTTAGATTAATAGAAATGTCTCAGCTTCTTTATGACAACTGTTGTGGTATTTTGCTTAAATGTGGCTATCTGGATGTCAAGAATGATGGATTCAGAAAAATGTGAAGCAAAAAAAAAATATTACTAGAGACATTGTCCCATTATTGTGAATTATGGATTCCATCATTTTTGTTGCAATACATAGAGCAATTCAGGGGTGGAATCTGACCGGTTTTGCTACCACTTCGGTAGCACTGCAGCGTGGCTCTTTACAGGCACCAGCAGGAATCATCAGGAAGGCTCCATAGATGCTCCAAACAGCTGATTAAGGTAATAAAAAAAACCTGAAGCTCGTATAAGGAAGGATAAGGGCAGGGGCGGGGCCAATTTCAAATCACAACTACCGGTTCGGGTGATGTGGTGCGATCTGGCTGAATTTCACCACTGGAGAGATTCAAGGCAGTATGAAAAATGAGAATAGTAACACTGGAATTCTTTTTAGCCCAGGAATATCATTTATTCAATCAATTTATTCATTCCTAAAAAATTACTGCGCAAACAAATTATGTTGCAATAAATCACTCAATGATAGCAGGCCACTTTCAGTGAAAACTAGGTGAGCGTTCTTTACTTCAGCCTTATCAAACTTGGAGCTTTTCAGATGGGTTAGAATTATAACATGCAGTCTGATTTGTAGTCTCCAGAAATCTTGAAATCATTTGGTCATGATATATTGGTCTATGCAACCAAGATGACTTCTGAAAATAAATTATTCTATTTTTTAAATTCTTTAATGTCAGCCTTGTGGGAACATTCTACTCCAAAAATTAGAAGCATTATCCCATAGATTGCCCTACATCTGAACAGTTTACAGTATATTCCACTATAATTCAGTAGATGGCACTTAAAATCCATTCACTGAAAATATGTTTAATATAATTCCCCATTCTAAATTTATAGAATGTGATTTATCAAGCCAATCTATATATCACCTCAACATGTCACTTATTGCTACTAAACATAAAGTTTTAGAACCTTAGGGGTTATAAAAATAGGCAAAAAAATTGTGCAGCATTTCTATGAACCCTGTATAATCTTTACTCCTTCCTTCTTCCTGTGCCATTAAAGCAAAAATGTGCATAAAAGACTCTATTTTAACTTTAATAATTCCAAGTGCTGCTGTATTGTGCCCTTAAAATCAACTCGCTGACTGAATGCCATACTCTTTTTCTCTTATGTCTTCTAGAATCTAGACAGACTGCTAAAAGAATGAATTCTGAAACCTTCTGAAATAAAAATCCTTAACACTAACTGTGAAATAAACGCCAATTATTTGCTGAGTGTTAAGTGCTACTTTGTGTCAAAGCAGCTAATCAAACCCTACTTTTCTGTACAGCCCTGGCACATTGATTGCAGAAAGACTCCTTGCTCTGAAGCCATCGAGAGTTGCTATGGGAATCAAGAGGGCACTTGGCGACAGGGTCTGGAGCTTTCACAAGAATGAGGGGGGGAAATGAAAGGGGGAGTAGAAAAGTGATGGGAAATGCATGCATATCTGAGAAGGAGGGTTGTAGTTTGAGGCTGCAGAATGGGAAAGAGTGAAGAGACTTATGCATCTAGTAATAGTGGTTCAGTTTCAGTTGGCTGGACCTTGTTTCTGCTGTAAAGTTAATCCAGCGAATTACAGCCAAAGTCTCACTGTAGCAAATTTTAGGAAGATGGGATGCAGTTCATCAGCATACCAAGCCAAGTATATTTATCTGGATATTAATGGAAGAATTCAAAAGGTATTTGTTCATTCCTTTCTTGTTTGCAGCTACTATTTTTATCCATTTACATTTGCATCTACAGTAAGTGGATTCATGACCTCATTAAAAAACAAAAAGCTTCTGTACCTTGAACTCTATTCAGCAATAAGCACTGCTGCCTCTTAAAAGCAATCTTGAAATAAGAATTTAGGAACAGTATCCTCAGAATATGGAGAGCGTGAATGAATACTTCTGCACAAATTTAGTATGTATGCCATTCTGTGGATATAAATGCAAAGGTTTTGTGTGAATGGATTTCAGGGTAAATAGAAGTGGTACCTATTTTAGTTGTTACAAAGTAGAAAAAATGTAAAGGTTTAAGAGTTTTGGGGGGTACATCAAAATTATATTGAATTATTTCCTTATAACGTCTACCTTTTACAATTATTCTTTCTAAGGTACCTAGTAAATATGTATTTGTGTATGTACATGTACACATATTGAAGTGCATTAAATTTCTATTGTAATTCATGCTATGATTTTATGAGTTACATGAAAATATTAATTAAAGAGGGAGCAGATCTATAATTGAGAAAGTATGGCAAAAATACAGACAAAAATATAAAAGTACATGTATATGACTCCTTTGCCTTATCTGTTCTCATGATAAATACCAGGAGATGGGACTTTAAAAATCTAATTAGTTTCATGACTGAGGTGCTGTATGTGCTAAATCAACATGGCATGCGTTATTAATTCATCATTATATCAGCTTCCCCAAATATGTGTATTCTAAATGTGTTTTAGTCCTGTAGAAAAGGAAAAGAGAGAGAAGAGAAAGAGAAAAAAATTACAGCAAGCTGTTTGTCCATTCCTTAGCTTGAATATGCTATTAACCATAAAACTAATTTAATAAAACTTTTTTCTGTTTCTATAATTATTATTAATAGTATTAGTATAGGTAATTGTATCAGATTTAAGGCTGCAGGCTTCTGCCTACTATTCTGGAATATCCCACTAAATTGAAAATTCCACTAAATTGAAAATAACATTTTTCTAAAGAACAATACTTGAAATTGTATAACAAAAGACTTTCTATATGTGATTTTATTACAAGATATGATTGTATCCTCCCACAAGGAAGGAGTAGTTCAGAAAAGCTTTATTCTAAAGAAAGTGTCTGGAATGGACTTTGAATTTGGGACCAAAACTTCTTAACAATCAGAAAATGACAAAAAATAATTATAAGTAGTAAAAATTATAATTTATAATTAGTAAAAATATTGCCATTTAAAATGGTAGAGATGGAAGAAAAGTAAAATTTAGTCACAATGTTTTCCTTTGCAATTTGGAGAAGCATGTTTGGAAGACATAGATTTGAGCAAGTTGGTATAATATGCATTAAATATTCTCAAACTTTACATGTCTAGTAAGCTCTTATGATGTCACATATGCCATGCATCTGGCACAGGTACAACAGTAACGAAACATTCTCTTTAAAATATTTGAAAATGTTATGTAGTGGGAAATAATGGAAATGGCATTTTAAGTGGAGCTTATATGATTTTAAGACTATTTTTCATTTATTGTCACTAATTTTAAGAGCATTTCCAAGCACAAGAAGTTCAGAACATTATATTTAGTTCCTTTAAGCAGTAGGATTTGCCTAACCACTGCTAGAGATGGATGCAAAATGGAGCCTTTTCATTTGTCCAATTCCAGATTATGAAATTCTCTCCATAGGGCAAATTGGCAAATTTATTTATATAGCATCTGTGACCTATTGTCAAGACATATCTCTTTTTCCCGCTCTCTAAACCCCAACCCACCCATTTTATGGTGTTGGTTTCTGATTTTCTATTTTTATTATTATATTTTATAAGGTAATTTTTTTTAATGTTCTGCTATTTTAAAATTATATTAGTGCTGCTTTAGTAGCCCTTTAGATTCAAAGTTTTAAGTGATTATGCGCACAGTTATTGTAATATCTGCATTTCTATAAACTCAAGATCACCCTTACCAGTCTTAGAAACCTGTATATCTTATGCAATATTACCTTAGCAAGGGCCTGGTGGAAATTAAGGTAACAAATTGAACTTGACACTCCTTGACAAAGAAAAATGAAAATTGGCTGAAAAGATAGGTCTACCAGTTTCTGACCACACGATAATACACTATTCATCCCCACCACTACCATGGTAGAGAGTTAACCCCAATTGTGTATTTCTAGATTCTCTTGGTGGCTTAAGTCTTGCAGATTAAAACCTTCTGAGAGCAGACATATGGGTAGAAGACAGAAAGCAGTAAAAAAAAAAAAGAATCAGAGGAACTACAAACACCTATCTCCAGCCTAGTACTTCTAAATACATTAGGATAACAGATCCCAGAATTTCCAGCCAGCTGGGACTATTCTGATAAAATCTCTAGAGGAGTTTTGGTTATAGAAGGCTACAATAGGGAGTATGCAGAAGAGCTGCCAAAATAAGCAACTATCAGCCGGGCAAGATATAATTTGCAGGACCACGGATAGTTCCAAGACACACAGCTTGTTCCAGCAGTTGCTAGAATTGAACCAAATCCTTATGTATTAGAAAACCTATATATGGTACAACTCAAATTCAATCTCAGGTAAGGATGTCCTTCTAGATAAAAGCTTTGATTCTGAATAAAGATTCATTTGATACATTACGTGGTCTACTGGTGGGACCTACAACATCTCAGGCATGTTGGGGGTTGTCCCTGTAAAGTGAGATCTCATGGGATCCAAATTGTGCAATCTGCTGGTCCACTGTTCAGTGTTTCCTGATATATTTTCCTCAAGCAATTTTGAAGCCAAATAAGAAAAGTTTGTATAATTTGGCTCTAGTTAGTATTGTCTTAACTACATTCCAAGTATACTATAAAATCCATAGTCACAGTCATGGTGTTAGCAAATGTATCATGATCTGCCCAGCTCTACAAACAATTGCCAATCTATGTGAAGGCAGAAACACAATTTTCCCTTAAAATTGAAAGTCCTTTCTGTCATTTACTTTCTTGGATACCCTACCACTTCTATGTTGAACATTTATAAAATATTTCTGCCTTAACCAAAAATTTCTAATGTTAAAAATCAGAATTAAGTTGTCTTTGCCTTGTTCTGAAAAAAGTCTGAAATTTTTCAGAGAAGATAATAGCAATCCCAAAAACTTCAATATCTACCCTCAGAGGTGCAAAATTAGAACATTGTGCAATGTAAGCATCATTTGCTTGTCTTTGTAGTAATTTTGTCAACATGATACTGTTTTCAAAAAGGGGAATGTTAGTATCTCATTTTTAATGTTTTGCTTAAAAAAACCTCTAGTTTTTACCTCCATACCCCTAGCAGAAAGTACTTCCATTCCTAATAGAATTTTATTAAGCCAAACTAAGAGAGAGGAGAGGGAGGAGGGGAGAGGGGAGAGGAGGGGAGAGGAGGAGAGGGGGGGCACCTTAGTTTTCTTTTAGCTTGCTTGCTTGCAGATGTTTCATTACCCAGATAGATAACATTATCAGTGCTAATGATACATTAGCTTGCCCTGCTAGAGTTGTTAGGGTGTGTCTTCGCTTTGACAGTTCCTTGATTAGAGGATTGTTTTCTGCTTGGTTGTTTCTCTGTGTGGTTGTTTGCCTCCTTAGCAGTTCCTTAACTAGGGTATTCTTTCATGCTTGATTGTCTTCATACAAACAATCAAACTCAGAGACCACCAAGGATTCTACATTCTACCCTGAACTACATACAGTATATTCTCTTCTGCTGATAGAGAGATTTGTTTCCCAATCTTGATTCCCTGCTCCATGGAAATTATACCATTTGGAATTTCTTTACATAACACAATCTAAACTGATTCCCCAACCCCCTTATTTTGGATTGCTACTTTTATTCAATAATGACTAGCTAAAGAACATTTTAATTGTTGAAAAAAATGTGGGAAGGATGTATGTTTGAAAAAGCAATATACATTTTAATACAGAAACTTGCCAGACAGTTTCATTTGTTGATAATGAAACTTTATCAGCAGGGACTTGGATAAAAAAAAATCAAGGAAATGAAAGTGAGGAGATAGTATCTTATTGAATTGTACAATGCTCTGTTCATAAAGACATGATTTGTACAATCTTTCAAATGCTGTGGTTTTGGAAAGTGCAGGATAACTGAATTCTCTGTTGACCATCATCTGTTAGTAAGTTAAAACCCTTTTTTTACAATTATTGCATACATATTTACTTCAAAATAAAAACTTTAAACTTTAAATTTTGGTCATGAACAAATATAAGGATTATTTGTACATAACATTGTAAAGGGAGCTCTTATGACCATTTGTTTAATGACCATTCAAAGTTACAAAAGCAATTAAAAAGTTACTTACAACCAGTTCTCACACATCTGTTGCAGCATCTCAATGGTCATGTAATCAAAATTTGGGACCTTGGCAACTAGCATGTATTTACAACAGTTGCAGTGCCCAGGGTTGTGTGATTATTTGGCCGGTCTTGGGTGTCTGGGATGAGTTTGACTCTGTTACCCCAGATACAGTGGACAGATTGCTGGGTGGCCTTAATGCCACCACCTGTTTATTAGATCCCTGTCCCTCCTGGCTTATATTGGCA
>JAEANM010005203.1:0-19874 GCA_017656035.1 Myanophis thanlyinensis
TGGACCCTGGAGCCCCACTTCACACAAAGGGATTCACATCCAGTCATCTGAGAAACAGTGGTTTCCCTAGGACATAGGCCTTCCTTAAGAACCACCCCCACCCCCCAACCCCTTCCCTGAGCCCTTGGCCGATGAAAAACTTGAAACCCAGGTGGGCATAACTCAACCAGAGGAACACCCCCCTCTGGGCCCACCCAGGTCTCGGTAATACCCGCCAGGTCCGCCTCCCCCTCCCGAATCATAAATGAGGGGGCTTTATTTCTTACGGACCTAGCGTTACACAACATCAGCCCAAGGCCCAATGACACAGACCACTTGGGGAACGGGAAGTAATTTGGGGGTCAGAGCACGCCACCGTACATAACCAATGGGGGTGTACAGCCTGAACCTGATACGGCCTCCTATACCCGCCATAGTTGCCCCTCCCTTGTTTCTCTCCCTTTGTTAGGGTTGTAAGTGACCTAATAGTTGGGTAGAAAATATATAAGCCAAGATGTACCAACAATGTAATCTTGTATCTTTAAATTAATACTGTAATGTGATTGGTTGCTGTTTCCTCCAGCGGCCATAAGATGGAGCCAGAATCAATGTTGGTTGCTGGTTGTTAGATGTATCATGTACTGATCAGCGTGAATTACTGTGAGTTTTGCAACTGTTAGCAAGCTTTGTGTACTGAACTGTTTATATGATTCTGGACTGTGTTTTTGGATTATCCCTGAACTGCAAACATTAATGACTGACTGTCTTAACCATGAATGACTCTAATTGTTTGATGGAGTTTTATATACCTCTATTTCCATGGAAGTAAAAACCTATTTGTTTTACAATTCTGTGTCTCTCTATGTTGGTTTGTGTGTTCTTCAACACCACTCTCACTATGCTTCTCTGAACATACTCATTCTCCTAACAGGGTACCTTTCCTAACACCTTTCCTTTCTGTCTTCTATGCAACTGTGTGATACGTTTGTTAGCAATTGTGCCTTCCCTCATCTGAAGTTAACTGAGATTTATGGTGGGAATGATCAGGGTGTAAACCTGAGGGTTGTCTTTTCCTTTTCTGTTTTGTTTCTCTTGTCTTTGTGTGTATATGTGTCTAAGTCTTTGTGTGCCCTCAAGGTAATTACAACTGTTAAGTATGTCTGATCCCTAGAAACAAGAATTTTAAATGATTAGGAAAAAAGAGAGTTAAAGCAATGAAAAGAAAATGCCTTCACCCTGTTTTGTCTGGCCACAAAACAGAGTGAAGAGAACTGTGTTCAATTTCTTCCTTCCCTTTCTGTACCTTTAAGAACAACCCAAGGTTATGAGGAATATTTTAAGTTCATTTACAGGAAAAGTTTCATTCTTGCATTTACTGTATATGTTTAAATGGTATTATCTGTCCATCCTTTTTCTGAAGCATGTCAATCCAATCCCTTTTCTTATCTGTGGTGTTCCATTTTGATGAAACTGGTTTATCTGTTTAGTAATTGCAGTACTGATATGTTGTTGTTTTTTCAAACTCTGCATGCAAGCTATCTATCCACCCCCACTCCATTTTCCCATCTCTTATCCTCCAACAATCCCTTTCCTGGGAGGATCACCAACAAAGGGGGAAAGGCCTTGCTCTCATGTCTTTCAGCCCTGCACAGACAACTATGCAACCGGTAGAAACAGATCACACTGACCCAGATGCTGCCTCCAGAAGAGATCTTCCATTCATTCGAGTCAAAAAATTGGGTTTGGATCCAGCCATCTGTCAGTGTATGAGAGTTCATAGAGTGAAAGAGACATAGCAACTAGGTCAGCCAATGGGGACTGTTTGGAAACTGAAACATTATTTGTTGGAAACACTAGGAGTCTGGGTGTGGCTTATCTTAACTGCCCTGTATAATAGGAGAGTTCTCTTTGTCTGTATAAAGCAATCTGTGCTGAGCTCTGAAACTGAAACTCTTAACTCCTCTCCTCTGCCTGTGTTTTGCTTGTATTTGCTACCACGTTGGAAAAACCTGCTTTTGGTATTGTAGACTTATTTCATGTGTTTTATATATAAATAGAAGTTAATGAATCCTGCTGAATCAGTTACTTGTGTATGCTTTCTAGATATGATTGCTGCTGCAAACTCTGACACCATCCATTACAAAGTCATCACTGCAACCAGTGTGGAGCAGATCTTCCAAACCTGACTGACCAGCCTTACCACCAAGCCAAGTCTAACGCCGCCCAGCAGACATGAAAGAAAGAGCCTGGGATAGACTAAAGACTGTTAGTCTTTTTTTAGTCTCCAGAAGACAGCTGGAAAGACTAGGGGGAGGGTGAAGATTCATTGTAAGGTTTTCTTTCTTGCCTCATTTATGTTGTAATCAGTTAAATGGATTCATGGAGGAATGGCATTTGGGAGTGGTTGGCACAGCAAGTTCTGAACACCTTGGACTTCTGTCTGGTAGAAGGGAAATTTGTCCAGCATGTTTGTATTGTCTATCTTGCAGAATTAGCTGCATACACACACACAACACACACACACACACAACACACACACACCATTCAGAATCAGACTGAAACTATCCCCTCCACGTACTTCACACAAAGCTTCTCCTAGGTTGTTGTTGGTTTGTTTTGCTCTGTGGCACTAAGGCCCAAGCAGTCATACCTCTCTGCCAATTCCATGGGGGAAGGGCATGCCCTCTCAGCCAATTCCCTCACTGAAGAAAGAGCAGAAAATAGATATCCAAATCACAAGCCCTGATTGTTACTCACAAATGATGCTGCCCAGAAAAAACAGAATATGTTGCACCAGTGGTCTCATCAGGAGTCCAGGGCTCATTGTGCCCAATTTGAAAAATACTAAATAGCCTAGATTGCACACTGGCTAACCTCAAATTGCCCCCACAAATCCTGGATGTACTTAACTAAAAGCTAAGGCAGGTTCAGGAACCAACCCTTGGAAATGGGCAGCCTGGAATTTAAGCAAAAACCTGTGAAAAATTTTGGGGCTTGTGCTTGGTTCAAATCTGACTGGAAGCTCACAGGACATGAAATCTAAATTGAAAATCGAACACTGTAAATTTCTTTTCTGAACTTTTGCCCTGGTTGCTAGACCTCCATGGGTTAAAAGCTCTGCCTTTGCATCTACAGTCTGATCAATGTTAATCTTTTGCCAGAAAAATGTGTGTGTTATCCAATATTTTGGCAAAAAGGGGGAATATTGTAGAAAGTTAGCACCCATCCATCTCCTAGAAGAATGAAATTTTTGAGAAATATAAAAAAGGAAGAATGTTATATTTTCCTGAATGATGAAAGAAGAAACATGTTTTAAAGACAGAAACTCCCTGCACCCAGCAAATAAATTGTGCCCATTAAGAAAGACTGGGCCAACCTATCTACAAGACAAAAGACTTCCAGCTCCAGAGTGATAGGATTAAGACATGAACCTCCAGGACATAATAGGATTAACCCATCTAGCAGCAGAGCTCACCACATGGCACAATCACCTGGGGACATTACATCACCCAGCAAACTTACAAAGTTAGTTTGACCCCTACAACAGCCATAGAATACATGCTCTTGCACAGGAACAGGAAGTTCAAGTGTAAAACCCAAAGAAAGTAAAATACCCCTCTCTCTCAACTCCATGTGGTCAGCTTGCCAGAACCATATGCTTGGTGGTTCTGCTTCACTATTAAAACCATCTTTCCAATCAGCCTCCACGTTTCCAGTGTCTTTCTCCCAGCTTGGAACTGAACTAAATGAATATTTCTCCCAACAAGCTTTTAGCTTTATCATTCTACACACACTGCTGACATTGATTGACTCAGACATAAATTATATGTCCTTAACATTCACCATTGACGTACCTGCCTTTATGCTGTTTCTGCCCAGGATCTACTTATGGCAAATTCTTCAATACAGAAAGTCTGTTCAGGCAGTGTACACGCTCCTTGCTTTTTGCCAACCCAATACACTTTATATATTGCCTTGCATTCCATTGCTAAAACAATCCCATCAAAAAACCAGTCTTCCTCTCCTCTTCTTCTTCTTCTTTGGAATTGGAATAAAATGGTTTAACATTTAGCCTCTTATGTTGACTTAATCAGTTACTTCCATTAGTTTAATGCATATTTTTCTCTGCACCTTTCATACGTGCATTTTTTTCATTTTATGCTACCGTAATTTCAGATATTTGAAATATGAATAATAGTAACAATTACATTATGAACTTTTAGAGAAAGAGGAACATATTTATTAAGGTCACCCCCTTTATTATAAGTTTATATAAATCTGTTATTTTATTTCTCTATGCATATTTTATTAACTTTAACCAAGAGATTTCTTTGCTATGCAATTATAATTATTTTCCTCTGCCTTTAATAAGAGTAAATGCTTCTTTTATGCAACCTTATTTCTGCCAAACCTTTCAGCAAATATCATTTTTTCTGGTACTACACTAGAAGTAATAAATGCAAGTTATAGTGTGAGGTGGTAGCAATTCTATAGACAAAAAATAATTCATTTATAGTTTTGTTTTATACTCCTACAATTGGTAATGTCCAGGTTGTAATATTGCAAAGCAATAACTACTAATCTTTAAATAGAAGCAAGAAGTAGCCATTAAGCCATGGGAAAAAAAATCCAAAACTTTATAGAAACACCTATGTCAACTGAAATTATCCAAAACTGCTGTAAGCTTTTGTTTCAATCATTTTTAATAAGAAGAAAGAGAATAAAAAGTGTGCTTAATCTCAGAACCACATCTGGAGCAATTTCATATATCAGGTTGCAAAACCTTTAGAGATGGATCTTTTTAATATGAATAGTTGCAAGGAGTCTTCCAAGGTTTAATCATTCAAATCAGCATTACATCTATTTGGCAACTCCAGATTTTGATCAACAAATGCTCTGTCTTACATATTGGTAAACATAATCAGAACATGAAGTATAATCTAGGTGGCGTTGAACTAGCTGATGACCCTCACTATGTCAAGGACCTAGGTGTGCTTATCTCTGACGATCTCTGCTCCAAAGTTCATTGTAACAGCATCACCAAAAAAGCATTAAGAGTTGTTAATTTTGCAGAGTTTCTTTTCTGGAAACATTGTATTATTAACTAGATCTTATAAATCCTATGCTAGACCAATCTTAAGAGTATTGTTTAACTGTATGGAATCCCCACAATATATCTGATATTAGTACAATTGAGCGGGTCCAGAAGTACTTCAAGAGAAAAATCTTGCACTCTTCTATACACAACAGAATTCCCTAGGCTACTAGGCTCAAAATTCTTGATTTGGACAGCTTAGAACTGTGCTGCTTAGTCAGACCTAGGTATTGCATATAAAATTATACACAGAAATATTTTACCTATAGATGACCTTTTTTGTTTTAATCACAATAACATGAGCACTAACAACTGCTTTAAACTTAATGTAAATAATTCCAAACTTGACTATAAGAAATATAAATTTTGTAATAGAGTTGTCAAAGTCTGGAATGCTCTACCTGATTCAGTTGTATCTGCTACAAATTCTCATAGTTTCAGTCGCAAATTGACTTCCGTGAACCTTACACCATACCTAAGTGGACAGTAGAGGAGGCGTGCATAAATGCACAAATGTGCCTATCATCCCTGTGATTGTATTTTCTTATTTTCTTATTCTTGTATCCATTTTTACTGTTATTGTTTGACAAATTCTAATAAATAAATCACATTGACTAAAGAAACTCACAAAATCTCATCAAGCTACAAAAGCTTCAAAGGAAAATCAAGAAGGCAGGGTTTGCCCCACCTCATTTGCTTGCAAGTCAGGAACACTTGAGCTGAGCTGTGCCACTACTTTTCTTGCCTTCCTACATTAAAAGAATTCCATTTTCTGGCAGCTGGCTTCTGCAATCATTTCTTCTTGGCGTCTGTGGTGTGTCCCAACTGGGAACGAATCAGGGAAATTTCTTCCAACAATTGGTTACTAATGTTTGAAACCCAATGCTGAAAATATTCTATCCTTGGTCCTGAATAGTCACACTAAACCAATTAGATAAAATGCACATATAATGCACAATCTGAGACCAGGAGAATTTCACACATTCATCTCATGTCTGTTGAACCCTTTCCTGGACTAAGAGGTCTTTCTGAAAGTTATGTCTTGTCACCTCGCAGATGAACTCTTGCAATGTACTGTAATAGCACCTATCCTTGAAAATTATTTGTATGCTATAGCTGGTCCAAACTGCAGTGGCATGAGCAGTAATATGCACACTGGTCCATATTCCTTTAGTACCCATGTTTTGTGAACAGCATTGGTTACCAGTTAGTTTCCAGGATCAATTCAATATGCTGGCTGTTACTTTGAAAACAAGGCATAAATTATTTAAGGTGTCACCTGTCTCCTATGATCTCTGTCCACCTGAAAAAGTTATTTCATTCCTGGTAGACTAGACTAGACTAGACTTGACTAGAATTATTTATTGGCCAAATATGAGTGGACACATAAGGAATTTGTCTTTGATGCATATGTTCTCAGTACATGAAAAGAAAATATATTCATCAGGAATAATAAGATACTTAATGATAGTCATTGGGTACAATTAAGCAAATTATATTAGGAAATAATAATCAATGTAAATCATAAGGATTCAAACAACAAAGTTATAGTCATAAGTGAGAGAAGATAGGTGATAGGAATTATAAAAATAATAGTAATGCAGACTTAGTAAATATTTTGACAGTGTTGAGGGAATTGTTTGTTTAGCAGAGTGATGGTGTTCAGGGAAAAAACTGTTCTTGTGTCTAGTTGTTCTGGTGCAGTGCTCTGTAGTGTTATTTTGAGGGTACGAGTTGAAACAATTTATGTCCAGGATGTGAGTGGTCTGTAAATATTTTCACAGCTCTCTTTTTGACTTGTGCAGTATGCAGGTCCTCAATGGAAGGCAGGTTGGTAGTAATTGTTTTTTCTGCAGTTCTAATTATCTTCTGAAGTCTGTGTATGCCTTTTTGGGTTGCAGAACTGTAGAACTGTATCAGCAGCTCCTTGAGCAGTTTGAGCTTTCTGAGTTGGCACAGAAAGAACATTCTTTGTTGTGCTTTTTTGATGATGTTTTTGATGTTAGGTGTCCATTTTAAGTCTTGACATATGATGGAACCTAGAAATTTGAAGGTCTCTACTGTTGATAGTGTATTGTCCAGTATTGTAAGAGGTGGTAGCATGTGAGGATTCTTCCTAAAATCTACCACCATTTCTATGGTTTTGAGTGTATTTAGTTCCAGATTGTTCCAGTCCCACCACGAGGCTAGTTGTTCAACCTCCTGTCTGTATACGGATTCATCGTTTGTCTCAAATGAGACCAATCACTGTTGTATCATCTTCAAACTTCTGTACTTCAATAGATGGAGCTTTTGAGATGCAGTTATTGGTATATAGAGAGAAGTGGAGTGAGCACACAACCTTGGGGAAGGGGGGCTGTGCTAATTGTACAAGTAACTGATGTGGTTCTGCTTAGCTAGCTTCACCTGCTGCTTCCTATCTGTTGGGAAGCTTATGAGCCACTTACAAGTGTGTTCAGTACAGGTTTAGTTTAATTAGAAGAATGTTTGGAATGATGTTATTGAATGCTGAGCTGAAGTTTACAAAGAGGACCCTTGCGCAGGTTTTTGGAGATTCAAGATGTTGTAGGATGTAGTGCAGAGACATATTAACAGATCTGTTGATCTGTTTGCTTGGTATGCAAACTGCAGGGAGTCTAACAGCAGGTCTGCGATGGTTTTCAGCACTAGCCTTTCAAAGGTTTTCACAACTACAGATATTAAAGCAACTGGTCTGTAGTCATTCAGTTTCTTGATGGAAGTCTTCTTCGGCACTGGGATAGTAGTAGGGCATTTGAAGCAAGAAGGAACATAGCACATCTCTAGTGATTTATTAAAAATTTGGGTGAAGATGGCGGCCAATTGATCAGCACAGACTTTTAAGCAAGAGGGTGTTATCTTGACTGGGCCTGGTGCTTTTCCTGGCTTTTGTCTGTGAAATAGATCTTGCACTTCCTTTTCTGTGATCACCAGAGTTTGTGAGTCCAATGGGATAGGGTCAGTTGTAGGAGGTTTGGCTGTTGTTGGTGTGTCTGAGACGGGGTCAGTTGTAGGAGGGTTGGCTATTGGTGTCTCTGAGAGGGGGTTGTGGAGATAGATGGAAGTAGTTTCCCTTCAAACCTGCAGTAAAACACATTCAGGTCATCTGACAGTTGTTGATTTTCTTCAGCATGGGAAGGAGGTTTGCCATAACCAGTGATATCTTTAAGAGTTTTCCATATGTCCCATCAATTAAGCAATAGCACCAAACAGGACTTAGAAAGTGGCTCTTTATTGCAGCACCTGTTCTAGGAACAGCATCCTTCCCCCCAGAAATTTGCAAGACCTACTTCCCATCTTACTGGCCTCTAAAAGAAGAGACCTTTAAAAGAATAGCTCTTTTCTCATGCCTTTGCTTGTAACAAAAACAAGGAAGACAATACTATTCCTTAGACTAAAACATCATTCCTAATATTCAGAAAAAAAGATGAAGAGGGGTTTCACAGACATCCTAATTTCAGATCTGGGAACAGAGCCAAGTCTTAATAGATTTCTGAAATCTTTGGAGAGGCAGCCCTGGAGAATGGGGGATGCTATTCCAGCGGACCAGGAAAGCAATGAAGAAGACACATAACTTTGCAGAAAATAATGACTGTTTGACATATATGCTTTTTCTCTACATATTCCTATAACATATCATTAAGAATAATCTTATTTACATGTTATATCATGTTTATATGCAGTTTTGTTCAAAATATATAAAAGTGCTAAAATTATGAGACATTTTTGTCCTGTCATTTTTTTCTACTGATGAAAAAAGTAAGCTTTTCAAATTGTCTGACTCCAAGTGACTTCATAAACAACTTGATGCCTTCTATAGAAAGATCTTAGAAATCCTGCCTCCAATCACATGAAATACATATGAAGCTACATGAAATAAATGAACTCTTAGCTCCCACCTTTATTATATGTAAATATAAGAAATGCTTTTCAGACTCATATAACCCCTCATAATTTCTAACAAACATATGAATCATATCTTTTGCTGTTCAAACATTGTTCTGGAAGCCTGAATGTTCCTATTCATCTGGGGCAGCCAGCCAAAATTGATATCCTTCAATGTGTTGGTTTCAACTCCCATAACTGTCAGTCAAGATACCCCACCCATCATGGGAGCTGGTCTCTGACATTAAAGGGCAAAGGAAGGTTGAACTAAATAAAAAGTCACAGGATTATCTCAGTACAAATTAGGCTTCCCACTTAAGAGGCATTGTTTTCTTTCCCAGACACTCTGGAGAGCTAAGGTCAGATCCATGTGAATACTTGAGCTTTGGGTCCAAAGCCACAAAAAAACCCCTAATCCTGTGGCAGTGGTGAATGGAAGTATAAATAAGCTCTTAAATTGAGTTGTTGAGCTCAAAGAAACCAAACAAATCCCACGTGTCTTCTGCGGATCTTTTAGGTCTTTCTATTTCATCTTGAATAACTTTCCTTTAATATTTTATGTTAACATTCCTTGGGGTTGAATCACTCTCTGCACACGGGGAAACATGACGAACAATGTTGCTTTGATGTGGGTGAGTCCATCAACGGCTTGCTAGGCTGGCTTCTTTGCAAGTCCCGCAGTTCAGCTACAAGCTCTTGATTATCCACCCTGGAAGATGCTATGATGAGATTACGAAGCGGGAAAGGCGATTTCGGCGCGCGTCCACAAAGAGAAGATCCACCTCCGCAAGCCGATGCTTGCCTTTTTCTCACCGTTAGCAATTTTGATAATTAACTGTACCGTCGGCGTTCCCATTGCCTCTCCTCCCTAAGTGGGCGTGAAGGGCTTTGAAGCAACCTGCGCTACACCCCACCCGGGGTAGAGAGGTGAGTAAAAGCTTCACGTGATGAGAAGAGCACGTCAATCGTCTTCCAGCCGTAGTAGTGGAAATTTTTCGATCTGATCGCTGCGCGCGCAGCTAACGATGCCCCCATACTTCTCCCTTCTGCGTCTAGTCTAGAATATTCGAGAAAGAGAAGGGGAGCTGTTTCCGAATGGGCTTTATAGCCTTTTTTATAGCGGCGTGTAGAGCTAGAGGGAAGAAGGCAATGGAAGACGTGTTTTCTTCCTGTAAATTCCCTTCCCCCCCCCTCACCATGTTATCGGGGACAATATCTTACATAAGAAGAGGCAACACAAAACACCGGTTATTAATGGCCGCTTGTGTTTTACAGAGAGAAATATCTCGAAGCTGCTTGGGAAACTGGCAGGCAACGAAACGGACACACTATCCTTCTGCCGTTCGTTCTATAATAAAGCCCTTTGCTTATATAACGCAATAAGGTATTGTTGGAAGAAATAGACATCTGGTTCAGTTCCAAGCTGGAAGAAAGACTGTAAACATGGAATCTGATTGGAAAGATGGTTTATTGATGAAGCAGAACAACGTGATTCTGGGCAGCTGACAAAATGGAGTTGGGAGTGGGTGGGTTTTATACCTTCTTTGGGTTCTGTATTTGGTCTTCCTATTCATGTGCAAGAACATGTCCTATAATATTACATTGGTTGTTGTCAGATTCCTATGGGATCACTTAGGGGTTATGTAGGAGTCATAGCTGGCTCTAAAAGCAAAAGAGAAAATGCAAATCTTAGGTGTTTGAGCTAATTTGGTCAGCCTCTGCTTTATTGTTTATCTGAGCTCCCAGATTTCTGTGACTTTGAAATTTGGACTGCTCTGGGATGGTGTAAGGAATGGCTGTGTTCTGAAAGGGTGTTGGGCAATTCCTATTGTGTGAGGGGCTGCTTCTAATCCTACCATTCTGCCTTTGTTTCAAAATATGTCTTGGATGTATTACCAAATGTATATTTCTAAAAGCTGGCCTCAGTTTCTGCTTGGGGGCACGGAGACTGGGACTGGTTTAAGAGCATGTTTATTTCTTCCTTTGGGGAAATATAATAGCTTGCCTTTTTAATATTCCTCAAAATATTTCATTCTTTTAGGAGGTGGAACTTCCCACAGTATAATGCCAAAGGATCTAAACAATAAACATGTGTAGCATAATTCTAAATGATTCCTTTTTAATGGCGCTGCGTTAAAACGACTAGGCGAGTCTTCCCTGTCATAGAAAAGGCAGTCTGTTTGGATCCCAAGTGGCAAATTTTGGATGTCATGTTTCAAACTTGGAGATAGAAAAGCAGCAGAAGGAACATAGCAAGAATTAAGTTTAATAAAAAGAGAAGCGCAAATGCAACAGTCTGAAGAATAGAATATCACAAAAAATTATACAAGAGAAAGGGATCTGATATACAATGTGGGATTGAAAAACCTGTTTTCTTAAGCTCTTTGATCAAAACAATATATTTCTGAAATATCTGATATATTTACAAGAAAAACATAAAATGGAGTACTTTTATTATGTGATAAAATCAGTTGTGATCGGCACATAAACTGATCAATGAAATTTTTCAGAACTTGCATAGGTGATCTGTGTCCCTATATTCTATTATGTTTCTGCCTACTGTTGGAAGAAAAATCCAGGTCCAGTTCCAAGCCACAGAAAAGGCACTGGAAACAATATGGAGGCTGATTGGAAAGAAGGTCCATTTATTGATGAACAGAACCACCAGGGTTTGTAGTTCTGGGTCAGCTGAACAACTGGTTTGATGAGTACATAAACTTTTATACAGGTCCTGAAATGTTGCTGGTGCGGGGAGGAATTGTGGAATGATTCCACAATTGAGGAATTGTGGCTTATGGTCTGAAAGGATGTTGGGCAATTCCTATTGTGGCTAAAGGCTTTTGTCCTGTGCTGGATCTTGGGTGAGGGGCTGCTGTACTAATCCTACCATTCTTCTTTTGTTAGGTGTCAAACTGCTGCAAGGTTTAGAAATATCCTGTCTTGAATGGATTTCTGCCTGTACTATTTGCTTTGCTTATGAATAGAGTCATCTAGATAGTTGGGTTCCTTTTCAATAAGCTCTTTATCTCCTTAAATGCTGGCATCTGCTGTGGGCTATTAAGAAAGACTGGAGGCTGCTTTCTGCCTCTAAAACATGTTTCTCCATTTCTCCTTTAGGGAAATACAATATTCTGCCTTTTTGAATATTTCCCAAAATATTTCATTCAGGGGGGTGGTTCCCACACTACAGTAAAGTTAACTGCCAAAGAGCTACATTTTACAGAAAGTATCTTCAAAAGTAATGGCCTTTGCTTGATCTTTAATGAAGGCACATATATATATGATATTGGGACATCTAATAAATAGAAATATTTAATTACACATTTGATTAGAAGTATGGAATTGTGCTTTCAAGTAGCCCCAAATTTAGTTTGGAATGCACACCCATAGGTCATTATAATTTTCACACAGATTGCCATTTGGGATAGTGTCTTAAAGACAATTATTTATTATATATTATACGGAGATGTCTTAGAAAGGTCACATTTTTGAAACAGAATATGTTATTAGTCTGGCATATTGTTAAATTGTCCCATCAGTTCCTTATTGTGAAGTACATATGACATATTCTGTGAGATATCAAAGATCATCTCACATTAGAAAGTATTATATAAGCACCAGCTTTAATTGGAGAGCTTTTGATGATCACAGTGCCTCTGTCAATAATATACATAATACATAGTAAATGAAAGCTTATTTGGAAGTATGAAAACACGGTTTACTGAAGATTCAGCTATATTTCCAACTTTTTTAAGATCAAGAAATTTCAGCTTTCTAAAATTGCCTCTGTTTATGTGTCCTAGATGATAAAAAATTAATAATGCCATAAAATAATTTATCAAACAATAGTTCAGAAAAAAATGCCAATGGAATAAGTCTATACCATAATACACTACCATGGGCCACTGCTTAATGCTCAATGTTAAGATTTCCCTTTTCAAACTTGAAAATTATGAAAATGTGAAAGGAGAACATGCATAATCTTCGATTGAATTAATTTCTGATGTGCCCTTATTGTCAGGGATCTTTTGAAAACTTCCCTTCATGAGAATATAAAAGTGAACTACTAGACCATTCTTCAGAAAAAAAGTTTTGTGCACATTCAAAACCAATATATGTGCTACAGGAGCATATAAAAAATGCTTCAAGTTCATTGTATTTCTATCCCGAGTGGATTCTCATTTTTTTTTATAGTTGGTCACACAGTGAGATGTTTAGATTGGACTTGGCATTTTTATCCATCTGTCAAGTGCTTCCCAAGAATATGGGTTAGTCAGCTGATGTTTATGGTGTTAAAGACATTATTACAAGATGTAAGCTGTTCTAAGTAAAGCTACCTTTTGCAGTTGACAGGTGCTGATTTTATCAATGCTGATGGCATTAGTGGTGTTCCAGATATTTGGGATTGCACCCAAGACACCTAATACTATGGATGCTATCTTTCTTTTGTCAGTCAATTCTATTTGCACATCTTTATATTTTGTGATTTTCTTCAGTTCTTTCTCTTTTGTTCTGCTGTCTCAGACACTATCCAGACTTTTTGTCTTTCTTATCAACAGTTGTTAACTCTTATCTAACACATGGCAGGTGCTTATTTGTTTGAATTCTAAAGTTGCAGAGAACTTTAGATTGTTCATTTTCTATTTGTCTAGTACACTGCTGGAGAACCTATAGCACATGTGCCAGAGGGGGCACTCAGAGTCCTCTCTGTGGGCATGTGCGCCATCACCATTGCCCCAGCACAGAGTTCACCAATTGGGGCACCCCATGGGATAAGGTGTCTTGTGGGGCAGCCTAGGGGGCAGGGTTTCCACTTCTGCAGCTCCAGCTCCCTCAGGCTCTTCTCTCCCCCTCAGTTTCTACCAGGGTTAGGACCCGCCCCCACCCTCTAGGCTGCTCTGCGAGATGCCTGATCCCACCAAGGCTGACCCAATCTCCTTTTCGAGCCCTTTCTCTGCAGTGGATGGGCAGCATCAATGTCGTGGGCCCATCAGGCAGTGCTGTAGACAGCCCTTGTTTGGCCAGGTCCTGAATTAACTCTCTGAATCTTGATTTAATTTGTAAATACGTACAACTACAAACCTCATCCATACAGCACTCTTAAGTCATAAAGATATTTTTTTGGCTTGGCAAAGTCAACAAATTTGACTATTTTGAACAAAACAGTTATGCAAACTATGACATATGTTGCATGAACATGACATTAAATATATTCATTGATGCAAGTTCTAGATTAGGATCATACTTCATACTAAGACACAATATGATTTGTGGTAGGTTGTGTTTCTTCAGATAGGTTTGATGAAGCCGTTAACACAACCTGCCAAATTGGGTCTTCTATGTGCCCAGCATGTTGTACAAACTAAACATTTTGGTCATTGCCAAGACAGAATATCAATGAAGTATATTAGAATCATAATTTACTATCTGAAAAAAAGAGGATGGATGGATGGATTACTTCAGTTATCATCAATGACTCTGTAATTTGTAGAGTTTAAAACAATTGTTGAATGTTATTTTAATATAATATAAAACAAGCTAAAAATGAGGATAGAAAAACTCCCTCACCTTCCCCAAAGAAACCCAAGATATTTGTGTGTATGTGTGTAAAGGTCTTTTTGTGTTAGGTAAATGTAACTGTTAAATGTCTCTAATACCTAAAACATGAATTCTTAAATGTTAAACCATAAAAGAAAAATACATTCACCCTAGTTTGCCTGGACAGCAAAACAGGAGGAAGAGTTCTGTGTCCTTTATTTTCCATTTATTTGTGTACCTTTAACAACAACAAAAAAAAAAAAAGCCCAAGATTGTCAGGAGGGAATGTTTCAAGTTCATTTAGAGGAAAACTTATTCTTCCATTTATTGTATGTGTTTAAGTGGATTTTATCTGTCTATTTAATAAGTGTAGGATCAACTTACATCTTTTCAAACCCTGCCTGTAAACTATCCATCCCACTCCAATTCTCCATCTCTTATCCTTTGTTTGCCATTCCTATATCAGATCAACAATGCCTCTTCTGGGAGGATCACCCACAAAGGGGGAAGGTGGTCTTGTTCTCATATTTTTCAGACCTCTACAAAAAACTCTGCAACCTGACTTCTGATTGACATTGCGGTGAGCTTGAACAAGAGGAGTGGGTCTCCACACTCCTGTTCCAAATTCTCCCCATTGGTGGGCTGTGAAAGGAGCCAAAGCCACCCATAGGGATGGTGAAGAGGGGTGCCCTGCGAGGTCGTGCAGAGCCGCATCTCTCCTGCCTGACCCAGTGTTTCTTTCTAAGTCACGACAAGGAGAAGAAGCAAGCCAAAGATGGCTGCCACTAAGCTGGGACAGCTGACAATCATCTAAGATTTGTGTTGGGGTGGACTTTGGTGAACAGCGTGTGAGCTGGGTGAGAGGCTATTTTGGATTAAAACCTAATCCCAAGAAAATCCAGGGGAACTATTTATTCAATCATTTATTAAAGCGGTGTGTAAGCACATTGAGAAAATTACCAAATCGGAAGGAAAAAAAGAGAGAAAAAAAACAACTTTTTTTTTCTTTAAAAATGTAGAAATTGGACTCTTGAAATGGGAAAATATGATATTGAGAAGGCATTTTAAAATGCTGGAATTATGGATTTAAAAAATTAATACTGATTTTTTACTTGAATTATAACTCAAAATAACTAATATTAGACTTGCTAGTAATAATATTTTGAAGTACAGAGCGCTATCTGCAAATGAGAGGAAAATATACAAGCCTGAGAATATCCATTTGAAGGGCTTACATTCATCTACCCTAAAACCACTGGAGATTTAAATATTCAACTATGATAAGAAGGAAGATAGTTAATTAAAAGACCCCTAAATGTTTTGTTACATGATTGAACTTATAAAAGTGACTTAAGGAAGCTTGGATAACTCCCTGGACTATTCAGAAGGAACTGGCTGATTATCTATGTGACATAAAGAACTGTAACTAGTGTAACACAAGATGAGCAGAACTTTGAACGTGATGGAGCTGATGTTTCAAAGCATAAAGGATATTATATTGAAACAACATAAAGCAACTATGGAATTGATAGCTGGCATAGACCAAAAATAGGAAAATATGCAAGGGAAAATGAGTAAAGATCAAGATGCTCAGGAAAAAAAGGAACCAGCAGAAGGAATGGAGGAAAAAGAGAACCGAGAAATCAGCGAAAAGAAAACAATGAGGAGGAGATACCAACAAAATTAACAATGATTGATGAGTTCAATCGGGGTAAACACTAAGAGGTTTTAAAAAAGAATGGGAGAAGCAGGAAGATGCCTTGGGAATGGAGATAGGGGCTAGAGCAGATAGTTTCAATGCTAGACAGTGCGAGGGGAGAAATATTTAGATTGAACAGTCAGGATGTAGACATAGACATAGAGTTAAAGATTTAAGAGAATATGGGAGGCAAGTCAAAAGAATAAGACTCAAAAGTGTTAATGTGGGCAAGATGATGGATAGAAAAAAAAGATTTTTCTTTCAGAACATTTTAACAAATGTGTATTAATATTAGAATTAGACTGGATGAAAATAATATGAATAGAATTTTTTTGTATATATTGTGATAAATACTGAAAGATAGACAATGAAATAATGAAAGATAATATTTTAATACATAGATATGAAAAGTGAAATATGGAACATGAATAAGAACTATATCAAAAATCGGAAAATTAGAGATTGAATGATAGTACTATTAAACATGCTTAAATAACAATGATTAACTGAAATAAAGTCAAGTAGTGATTAATTGAATAATGAAAGAATATATATTAATATAAACATGTATTTCAATAGCAGAATTATATAGGTTAGATGAAAGCAAAGAATATGAATAGACCTATCCTGTATGCTTAAATAATATTGTGATTGGTATCAGAACTGTACACTGAAACACAATGAAATAATGAAGAATGAAATGTTAATATAAATAGAGGTGAAGAGTTAAATAAGAAATATGAATATGAATTAAAGAATCAAAGCAGGTGAGAGATAAAAGACATTAGGAAATATCTTTTAATGCAATGGTGACATAAATAAAAGTCACAATAGAGACAGAAATAAGTGAAAATAACAGTATATACATTTATATAGATTTTTCTTGCAACAACTGGAATTACCCAGATGTTAATTTCTTTGATAGTATTTCCTTCATTGAGTACAGATTTTATGATCTTATTCACTCTCATGATGTATTCACTACTAATTTTGACTTCAGTATGCTTGATATCAGTTTGAAGGATGCCTAAGTATTTGTAGTGATCTTCCTCATCCAGATTCTTGATATTATTTTCATAGGGTATCTTGACTTCACTTTTCACTATTTTTCCCTTGATGATGATAGGGGTGACATACATTTTGTACAATCCAAACTCCATTGCAGTATCCTGACTGTACATATAGACAGTGTTAAGCAGAAATTCCATTTTGGATGGTGTTTTTCCATATAGCCTAGAACAAGGGTGGGCAAACTTTTTGACTCGCGGGTCACAATGGTTTCTAAAATTTGACGGGCTGGGCCAGAATAGGAGAATGGTGTGTTTGTGTGAACTAATATAAATTAAATGTAAAAACCATTACATGAAAAGATTTGGCCTTTAACAGGCAGCAAAACACCATTGTACTTAGTTTATTGGAAAAAAATGTTTTCCAAATTTATTAATTTAATAACGCAGTAATAAGCTCTCATTCAGTTTCAGTGGGAACAGTGTTGTTGGTCTCCTTTTTTTGCAAGTGCATCAATGTCTGGCGAAAATCGGCTTTTCTGGGCTCTCCGTTCCGTGAACCAGGTCTTCCTCGAAACTGCAGGGTTCCTGCTAGTAACTAGTTCGGCGGGCCGGATTAAACAACCCAACAGGCCAGATGTGGCCCGCGGGCCGTAGTTTGCCCATGTCTGGCCTAAAATCAGCCATATAAAAGAGATGCGATAACCCAGATGCTTTTAATGTTTGATAACAATGGCCTGACTTCATCAGTGTTGAATCAATGCAATGATAACGGTGATAATGAGTCTCCTTGAAATATTCTCATGATATTAACCTTTCCCAGTCTATAACCATTGACTAGCAACTGTGTTTTCTATTGTGCAACTGATTTTTGCACAAAGTTTCTGATGTTTCTACTGACAACATATTTCTAGGCATTTGATTATCCAATCATGCCGCCTTGTAATCAGTGCAGGCTACATTCAAGTTGGTCTTTCTTTTCTTTCAGTTTTTTAAAATCAACTTGTCAGTCGGGCTGATCATTTGATCCTGAACTGTTTGGGCAGTTTCCTTTCTGCTCAGGTGGAAACAACGTATTTTCAACTAGGTAGCAATTTGAAAGTTCTTGATAAGAAGGTAATTGGCTTGTAGTTGCCATGCGCTACCCCTTTTGTTGGATTTTTCATTGCCAAATGGGTTTTGCCAGTCTTTCATTTTATCTTCTTGCAGTATGCTTTAAACTGCTTGACAATTAGTGGATATAGACTATTCAGATGTCTCAGCCAAAATCCATGCACTTCATCTTTATCCGATACTGAATTTTATTTTTATTTTATATTTTTATTATTAATAATATATCTGTTCTATGAAATAACCAAACATTTAGATATTTAGAGCACATAAAAATGATTTTGCCCTAGCTCAGTTCTATCAGCTGAAACATTTTTTTCTTATGCAAGAAAATAAGATAGATTTTCATAAGAAAAGTTGGTCTGGACTAGCATTAGTTTGGGATTTGATAAATTTTGAGTCTTGAGTAATATATAAATTTGTTTTCAATATTTTGAAAACAGTGATTCAAACTAAAAATTATTTTAAAATTGTATTCATAAATCAAGACTTTAGATTGTTAAATATAAATTGTATTTAAACTAATAATAAACTTGTAATATGTTATGCAAATTATATTAATTTCCTTTTGATGAGTTTATATTTACTTATTAATTTTATATAGCCTCCCAACTTACACATGTGATATATACACTGTTACATGTTTATGTGGAACTCAAAATTGCATGGTTAATAATAATACAGAACTATGCCAAGTTTCTCACTACTGCAATGTATCTGCCAATGTCTCATATAGAAACTGTTAGTGGACTTGATGGTACAATGGGTCTAGAGCCGTGATGGTGAACCTATGGCATGAGTGCTACAGGTGGCATGCAAAGCCATCTTGCTGGGCACACAAGCTGTTTGGCCAACTTACCTCCAGCTGAGCATGCACATGCGATTGTGCATGCACGCATGCACGATTACAGAGACTCAGCTGGTCTTCAGGCTCCACTGTGCATGCACGCAATTGCAGCAGGAAATCCAGCTGGTCTTCAGAAGTCTCCTGCGCATGCACATGCAATTGCTCATGTGTGTGTGTCTGTGTGCTTTTTGCATTGCACATGCGAAAGCTGCATGCATGTGCAGATGGTGCAGTTGCACATGCAGCGCATGTGGAAGAGCTGCACGCAAGTGCGGATGGCACACACAAAGCATATTCTTTTCAGCACTTAATAATTAAAAGGTTTGCCACCAATGAACTAGAGATTTACAGAAAATAACTCAAATGTTATACAAAATATTTTAAATATAGGCTTCCCACAGTAGAACTCAACTTTTTGATATAATAATCTCCACCTTATAAGAAGGCCTTGCTCGTACATTAAGGTATTGTGTTCTATGTTCTATGTGCTCAGAAACTTCTACTCCTGCACTGTAGAGAGCATCCTGATGGGCAACATCACAACCTGGTTTGGGAAAAAGCACCATGCAAAACAGACAAGCACTACAGAGGGTGATACGCTCAGCTGAACGCATCATCCGCATCAAACTCCCTGATCTACACTCCATCTACAACAAACGCTGCCAAACCAAAGCTATGAAGATAGTGATGGACCCC
>JAEANM010005204.1:0-19874 GCA_017656035.1 Myanophis thanlyinensis
TGGACTCCAACTCCCAGAATTCCTCAGCCAGCTGTGGTTTGCTTTGTTTCACTTTGCTTTGCTGGCTGAGGAATTCTGGGAGTTGGAGTCCACGAGTCTTAAAGTGGCCAAGGTTGGAGACCCCTGGTGACAGGGTGCAGTATTGCAGGCTAACTCTGCCCACAGCCCTGAATTCGATCCTGATGGGGTTCAAGGTTGACTCAGCCTTCCATCCTTCCGCCATCAGTCAAATGAGGACCCAAATGGTTTGTGGGGGGAGGGCAAGATGCAAATATAGGTATAGTCCTTGACTTATGACCATAATTAAACTCCAAATTTGGGTCTGTTGCTAATCGAGACAATTGTGAAGTGAGTTTTGTCCCGTTTTACGGCCTTTCTTGCCACATTTGTTCACTGCTGCTGCTAAGTGAGTGACACGGTCATTAAGCGAATCTGGTGTTCTCTATTGACCTTTGCTTCTCAGAAGGTCACAAAAAAGGATCATGTGACATCCCTGCCCGGGGACACTGTGACCGTCATAAATACAAGTCAGTTGCCAAATGTCTGAATTTTGATCATGCTATCCCAAGGATGCTGCACCGGTCGTAAGTGTGAAAAATGGTCGTAAGTCATTTTTTTCAGTTCCCTTGTAACTTCGAACGGTCACTAAACAGAGTCTTGTAAGTTGAGGGCCTCCTGTAGAAGAAAATCAAAGAAGAATGAGTTATTTGCACATATAGACAGATTCTGAGGGAGGGGAGGGAGGTTAGTTTTTGCTGCCTCGTTTAGCGACCATTTGCAGTTATGACGGGGAGGGAAAAAAAATACCTTTGGGACAAATCCTTGTATATTTTTGACTTTTGAAAGCTGATGTCGGATTCTAAAATTGTGATCTGTCACTTAGCGACCACTTTGCGTAAGCCAAGTGCTGGTTTCAATTGTGGTTGCTAAACGAGGACTGCTTATTGTGGATAATTCCTGTTCTTAAAAGACATTTCCTGACCGTGAGAACAATTAAGAGAACTAATTAAGTGGAACAACAACGTGCCTCCAGAGGTTGTAAATGCTCCAACACTGGAAGTTTTAAAGAAGAGATCAGAAAACCATTTCTCTGAAATGGGAGAGTGTTTCCTGCCAGAGCAGGGGGCTGGACTAGAAGACCTCCAAGGACCCTTCCAACTCTGTTATTCTATTCTATTCTATTCTATTCTATTCTATTCTAATAGTCTATATATTCTGTATTCTGTATTCTACTCTATTTTCTATTCTGTTCTTTTCCTATTTTCTGTTCTGTTCTGTTCTTGTTCTTTTTCCTGTTCTGTTCTATTAACATCATCTCCATCAGCAGGAGATGAAGTAGGCAGAGAGAGACTATTTGGGCCGCACGAGTGTTGGTGAGAGGACCAAGATGGCGCCAGTGGCACCTAGAAATGGGTGGCAGAATAGAATAACAGATTCACAGAATTGGAAGGGACCTCGGAGGTCTTCTAGTCCAACCCCCTGCTCAAGAAGGAATCCCTATACTACTTCAGACAAACGGCTGTCCAATCTCTTCTTAAAAGCCTCCTGTGTTGGAGCACCCACAACTTCTGGTGGCAAGCTGTTCCACTGGTCAATTGTGAGCCCCCCCCTCCCCTGACTCTTCCCCCAAAGCAGGTGGTGCTGGACCAACTTCTGCTCCATCAGGAGAGGGACCGGAGTTCTCTCATCACGTCCTTGATGGTCCTGGTTGAACCGAAGGCAGCCCAGGGACCAGCCCACCCCGGCGCAGAGCCAACCCACCTGGGAGAAGGTAGACCCTCCTAAGCGGAGAGGAAAGTACTCATGGCCCTCATTAGCAAACCTTGAATTATTTCCCTGTTCTTCTCCTGCAAGTAGCCTCAACAAAGAGGGACTGTCATAAGGAAAAGAAACATTTCCCTTACTTGGCCAGAGAAATTGTGATAAAACTTACTGAGATCCAAGGTTGCCGCAATTGGCACAGGTTCCTTCGAGGCTCCTATCTTACTCACCGGCTTGCCCACGCCTCCGACGATTTGTTGTCCTCATAAACGGATAGTTGAGCACAGTGTGGGCTGCTTTGAAACCCGGGGCCAGGAACGACACAGGGGTGGACGTTCAAGAGGGCAAGGGCGAGGTTCTTCTGTCTCGGGGGAGGAAAAGGCCGATGTAGGATTGGGAAGAGATGGCAATGTCTCGAAAGTCCTAGCAGATTCCCAGTGAGGAATAAAAGAATAGCCGAATAACAGTAACAGAATAATAAAACGAAAGAATAACAGCAGAATAATAAAAGAACGGAATAATAGTCACGTCAAGTCGGCTTTATTGTCATTTCAACAATATACAGTACAGTACACAGTGAAATGAAACAAGGACGAAGGTGCTGAAGAATAACAATAACAGAATAACAATTGCAGAATAGCAAAATAACAGAATAACAATAACAGAATAACGAGCAAAATAGCAAAATAACAATAAGAGCAACAGAATAACAAAATAACAGACTATCAGACCAATAGAATAACAATAACAACAGGATAAGAGAATAACAATAATAGAATAACAATTGCAGAATGGCAAAATGACAGAATAACTAACAGACTAACAAAATAACAGTATCACAATTATAGAATAAAAATAACAGAATAACAATTGCAGACTAGCAAAATAACAGAACAACTAAAACTAACAAAATAACAGACTATCAGAATAATAGAATAACAATAACAATAGCAAAATAACAACAATAACTGAATAATAGAATAACAATAACAACAAAATAACAAAATAATATCAGACCAATAGAATAACAATAACAGGATAAGAGAATAACAATAACAGACTAACAAAATAACAGAGCAACAAAATAGCAGACTATCAGTAATAGAATAACGACAATAGCAAAATAACAACAATAACAGAATAATAGGATAACAATAACAAAATAATAACAACAAAATAACAAAATAATATCAGACCAATAGAATAACAATAACAGGATAAGAGAATAACAATAACAGAATAACAAAATAACAGACCATCTCCTGCCTGAGCATCACGTTTGACTAGAAGACCTCTAAGGTCCCTTCCAACCCTGTTACTCTGGAAACCAACTCCCCAAACCTTCTGAATGATTGATGGGTGTCAGTCACCTTTCCAGATCCAGACCTGGCCATGACCTTCTTCTCTCCCGCAGGAAGGAATGGGGGAGGGGCTTCTCTTAGGCCAGAGGAGCTCACCAACTGGGGGCCGAGGCTGGCCCAGGAACCGTTGCCAACCCAGGCTGGCCCAGGACCTTCGTGGTGGGAGGCTGCGGTCACCAGGCTGGTGGCCCTGCAGCAGGAGCAGCAGGAGGAGCTGAGATGGACCATCGAAAAGCTGTCCGAAGCCACCAGCAGACAGGTGAGAAGCAGCGATGCCTCCTCCACGCTTTTCCGCGGTCCAGATTTTAAGGGCCCCCATCCAAGAAATTTCATGCAAGCAACTTTTCTGCTGAGATCCCTTTAGCTGCAAGGACAGAAGATTGACTCATCCTGCAAACTTTTGGAGGTCTTCCCCAAAGCCAAGAGTAATCTTCTGGTTATTTGCAACAATGATCAAGGCAGGGTGCAAAGAAGCAAATAGGCATCCCTAAGAGGGTCTCTGCCTGCCCCAGGGGGGGTCTCTTGATGGGGTGTCCTTGGTGCTGTCTGAGGTTGGGAGTTTTCTTGAAGATGTTTCATGGCCCAACTAGGGACTATCATCATCATCATCATCATCATCATCACCATCATCATGAGGAGAAAGAGGACTATAGAGTGCCTGGTGCACTCTGAGCTTCGTTGCTTTCCTGCAGATATCTCATGGCCCAACTAGGGAACATCATCAGTGCTAGAAGGAAGTGAGTTTGCTAAGAAGAGGAGGAGGAGAAGGAGAAGGGGGATGGGGTCCTTGGTGCTCTCTGAGTTTGGTGGTTTTCTTGCAGACATTTCATGACCCAACTAGGGAACATCATCAGTTTCCCCATAGAAATTATAGAAAAAAGAAACTATCAAGTGTTTGAATTTATTTATTTATTTATTTATTTATTCAATTGATTGATTGATTTGGCTTGGTTTCCATAGCCACCCAACTCAATCAATTGATCCTGGGCAGCTTGCAATGCTAAAATTATAAAGCAATTCAAACACTTTGTAAAAGCATAATACAAACAATAAGCACATCCACAAAACAAATAACTGCATTTAGAATCCCTGTGTTTGCTTTCCAGGACACTTTGGTGAACACGAGTGGAGTCAAGAAGCATTTCTGCACCACCTTGGAAAGTTCTCCAGTCCAGGAGAAACTGGAGTCACAGCGGGAAGGTCCAGGACTCTCTCCACAGAGCGGGTTAGAAGAACCTAGTCTTCAACAAAGGACAAATGCCAGAGGAGAAGACCTCAGGCTCCAAGACACTGGACAGAGGGATGCTAATGTATTTCAGGCTGAAAGACAACCAGAGCAGAAGTCACGTTGGCTTCAGGGACCATCAACATTACGTCAGGTTCTTAAGGGATTTCAAGAAGATCCAAATGTTCAAGATGTGAAGGATTTACAGACTGGTGGTCCCCAGGAAAAGAAACATCTGGAAACCCCATCTAAGGATGGAGAAGGTCATCGGAAGCTGGTTGGTCCTGGACATCTTGAGTTCTCCCAAAAGCAAAACAAACATCAGAGAGATCCAGAAATTCTCAGTCTCCCAAAGGAGGTATCTCATGAACCTCAAAATATTCTAGGGCTCTCCAATGAGAAGGAGTCTGAAGCTACCAGTAAAAGAGAAATTGATGGTCTTCAGACTACATCTAAGCCACAGGAGATACTTGAATGTGCAGGAACTTTACAGAGGATGGAAGAGTTTTCTCAACCTTGGAAACCTTGTGGACACCAAGGAGTGAAAGAACTAGAGATTTCCCAGGCTTTAGTAACTCCTGACATGGACCAGGCTCTTCCTGAGAAAAAGGACTGTAATACTCAGGCAGGAAGTTCTCAAGATGCTCCATTCCATGGACTGAATGTAAATAACTTGCATCCTCGGCGGGAGAGACTAAGGAGGTCAAAGTCTTTGGGGTGCTTAGAAGTTGTAACACCATGGAGTCTGCTATTCCAGGGATCAAGAGATCCAGAAACTTCTCTCCAGCTATTATCAGAGAGTCTGCAGAGAGCTTCTTCCCCCAAAACACAGGTGGAAAATGTACATTCCCAGCCAAGTCCAAGTAGCCTCCAGACTGTCCTACAGAGTGAAACAGAAATTGTTCAAACAGATATGAAGATGATAATAACCCCAGAACCTCACATTTCTCTTCGAAAGAAGCAAAAACTTCAGAAAGAGGTGGACTCACAAGATGGTGGGAATGAAAAAACATTCCACACCCAAGGCACACAAATGCCTCAGCCCCAGGACTGGGAGGAACGTGACCTGGTCAGCAATCTCCAAGAAGGATCACCAATTCTTCATCTTGCAGAAATGAAGAGACCTTCAGAAGATGGTTGTCATCGGGAAGAGAAGGTCCTGGAATTCTCTCGTCGTCAAGGGCCTCCTCTCAAGAAACCAAACTCACCTGAACCTCAAGAGCTGTTGAAGACAAGGGCCAAAGAATCGGGTTCTTCAGAGATTCTCCTGGAAAGTAGAGACCCTCAAGACCCTCAACATCAGGAATGGGAAAAGATGAAAAGCCAGAATATTTCAGAAGGAGAAGTTTTGAAGTTACCTGATTCGGTAGAGGTTCTCCAGGACCCAAACCTTCCAACATGCAAAGAAGAAGTTGTTCAGATACCAGGACCATTGCCCAAAATGTCAGAGACACCTACGCTGAAAGAGAAGTTGGATTTTCAGAAGCAAGAAGCTCCATCAAAGGACATACAATTGTCCTACCCTCGAATACAGAATCCGATGGACAGAGATCCTCTTCCTGTTCAGAAGTTTCAAACGGATCTGAGTGGACCACAAGGTGCTGAAAAGGAACCAGGGTTCCAAATCGGTTTGGCAAGGAAAGCAAAGTCTCTACCGTTGGACAAGAGATCAAGATTGCAAGATGTGGGTCAATCCGAAGAGCTTCATATCTCGGGAGCGACGGAAGGAATTGGTGATAGAGAAATTCTCCAGCCCCAGAAAGCTCAGGTGGAACGGCCAATTCTTACCTTGAGAAAATCCTTGGCACTTCAGCCCCAGAAGTTGGTTTCAAAAAAGCAAGAAGACCTTTCAGTGTCTCAGGATTTCAGAAATTTGGAAAGTCCACCTCTTCTGTGGAGCATCTTGTGGCAGAAGGCAAAGTCCTTTGAACAAATGAAACCGTGTCGTCTTCTAGGCCCACAGCTAGGACAAGCTCCAATCCAGAGAACGACTAAGAAGGAAATGCCCATCCTTCAACTTCCCCAGGAAATAAAGGGAGCATTGGTGGTTCAACAGGAAAAAGGATCACTGGTAGAAATGGAACACCAGAAATTCCAGAAGTCCAACATCCTTCATCTTCAGGATTTGAAGCAACAGGAAGTGATGTCACAGACCCAAAGAGAAAAGGTTATCCTAGCAGAGAAATGTGTACAAACTGAGCCTCAGGAGTTTCAGCATCAGGAAGAGAAAACATCAGAGGTTCTTCTGGAAAGAACAGTAGGACAAGGAAATCTTGGAGAGAAATGTCCAGGAGGAACAGGGGAGATGGAGAGTCCTTCATCGCATGAAGCTCCACAGGGCAGGCTTCAAAAGCTTCAGAGAGAAGAGATTTCACAGAGGGAGCTAGAATTGCTGGAGCATTCAGGATCCATCCTACAGGAAGATCTGAGCGGGGCACAGGTCCCCACAAAAGAAATTCTGGGAAAGGTCCAGATTCAAGAGAACATGTCGCAAAAAGAGGTATTTGTCCAGCAACTCCAGGAACACAGAAGTCTAGTCTCTCCTCCTCTTCTGTGGGGGGTCATGAACCAGAAGTCAAAGTCCTTTGAGTTGAGGACATCATGTGACATAGAAGCTCAGGAGCTGAAGGACTCACCGATGGCTCCATTGTGGAGAAGAGACAAGATGGAACTAGAATCTTCTACACTTCAAAAATGCAAAGGTCTTGAAGTCACTTCTTCTCAAGACCTAAAGGAAGCTGAGCCTCTTCCAGATAAGTCCAAGATGGGAATCCTACCTACATATCCTCAAGAGTCACGGTCTACAAAAGTAAATAATTCAGAAATTCCTCAGTCTCAAGAAGCTGGACCCAGAACGATCATCTCTCCTTCCCCAAGTGAAAGAAGAGTCTTAATGGCCCAAGAAATAAGAGAGATGGAATCATCTCAAACTTGGTTAACTTCACCAGAAAAGCCAGAGTCTTCTGCAACACCAGTTGTGGAACTGACAATGGATCTAGAAATGCCCGTTCGAGAACTGGAAGAGCAACAGAACTCTGTGCCTTGCAAAACAAAGTGTCTGGAAACACGTCTTCATCTTGAGGAAAGCAGAAGCTTTGAACCTTGTCCTTTGTTAAGAAGAGCCTTAGAAATAAAGTCAAAATCATTTGAACTCATCAAGTCACAGACTTTTTGGATGAGCTCCTCAGAGGCCACCCCACCAAGATCTCAGCAGGATCTCCAGGCTTCTCAGGTTGAGGAGAGGTCAAAGTCAGAGATGATCCCACCATCAGAAAAGCTACAGATGGAACCAGAATCCAAAGGAACCCAGAAGCATGGAGTTCCACAGGTGTATCACCCCACAGATCTAGGAGAGCAGAGGGTCCCTCAAATCCAAGTTGGGAAGTCTGTTTATACCCAGACTCTGGAATCCATTTCAATGCATCATCTGCTGGAGGAGCCAAAGGACATTCAGACCCTGGAGCTCCAAGAGCTGAAAGATCTAGAAGTCCCACAAGGCCAGAGTGACAAAATTCTAGAAGAACTGGAAAATGTGAGAACATGTGGAAAGAATATTGGTGCCTTAACATCTCAGCCAGTTCCAGACAGAAAAGCAGAATGCCTTCCGCATGCAAGACGCAGTAGTCCAGAGACACCTCCTCTTCTGTGGTGGGTTTTGGAGTTAGCTCAACATGGAATATTACATAATGTTTCTCCTCAACCTCAGGAGTTCAGTTCTTATGTCCCAGGGATGCAAAGACAAGAAGGACCCCAGAGTGAATCAGAGTCACAACATCCAAGGAATCAAACTGTGCCTTTCACTAAGAAACTACAGAAACTAGAGGTTCCTCAACCACAGAAGGAGTCCTTCCAAGTTGAAGGAAGCAGGACAGCAGATGATCATCTTCAGTCCCAGGAATGCAAAGATCCAGAACCTTCCCAGTCTTGTGAAATTGTTCCTCAAGTAGAGGCCACTCATCCTGGGCTTTCAGCCTCAGAAGCATTTCAGTTTCTAGCCCAGGAGAAAGCAAAATCATTTCAAGGTCCCAAGAGAAGTCCTCAGGACCTTGAGGTCCATCTGCTGAAGGAGAGAGAGCCTGTTTCAGTGGAGGAATCTTCAGATGTTCAGAGTAGAGAAGGATCTTCAATGTTGCAAAAGACACCCATTCCCATGAAGTCCAAGGGCTCAGAGTGTCTGGGACAGGAGGAGATGTCCAAGCTATGTGAGTCATATAAAGGAATTCATTCGCGTGACCATCAAACTCTGGATACACTTGGGAACATGGACTCCATAGACCCCTCAGCCTCATCTGTACAATTCCAGAGGTTGAAAACAGATGCAGAACATTGTGGCCTTCCAGATGGATCCCAGGTTCTTCATCCAAAGGAACCAGCACATGGTGAGACACTGAAGGGAGTCAAGCAGGATGACTTTCCGATTCTTGTCCCTTCTGAGGAGCACAGTGAGATCAAAGTTGTCCTGCCCTTGGAAAAACCATTGGGGAAATCAAAGTCTTTTGACTTAGGGGAGCTTCAAATTTTGACGACTCAAGAACCCCTGAAGAAAGGATCTTTTCAAACTCAAAAAACTGAAGTCTTGAAGATTCAGGAAGATCTTCCAAAGAAACACCAGAAAAAGGTAGATTCACAGCCCATTTCATCTCAAAAAAAGGGTCACCAGGACACCCCACACCTACGGCCGTTCCATGAATTGACTTCTAAATGCCCTTCCATTCTCCAGAATTCATCGACGCAAACAGCAGAACTTCCTGAGAGGGACCCATGTTCCCAGGAACTCAGAGAAACGCTTCAGCCCCAGAGCTCCAACCTCCAAAGAACCACGAACTCTGAGATGTTTTGCCTACAGGGACACCATGAAGCAGAGAACTGTGAACCCGGGGTAGAAGACAGTCACCATGAAGTGCAAGGAAACTTGCAAAGATCTTCTCACTCCTTCCTTGTCCAAGATACCTTATACCCTCTGGCAGACACGTTCAGGAAATCAAAATCTTTGGAACTGCCCAAAGCAAACATTGTCCTTCAGGAATTGAGTAGACCAGCCATTTCCCGATCTCAAGAAAATGTGAAGGAATGTTCTCAGATCCTTGATGACCAAACACCATCACAGGGGGTGAATATATCTTTGCAGGAGAAAGAGGATAGGAGTCCTACACAAAAGGAACAGAAGGACTCACAATCTCAGGAAGAACTTGGCCAAAATAAGACAGCTGCCTTCAATCCTGAGGATGATCAGGCCCAGAAGCTCCAAAGACAAGAAAGAATGGAAGTTCTTCCTTCCCCAGGGATTCCTCAGGAATGTGTTTTTCTGCAGATCCAGGGGAACCAGCAAAGCAATCCAGAGTATTGTGGATGCAGAGATTTGAACCATCCAGATGTTCTTCAACCTGAAAAACACTCAGCGATACCAGAAACTCTTGAATGTGAGAAACATGGGGAATCCATAACTCAGTTGTCCTTAGTGTCTACAGAGAAAGAAGCTCTATCAGTCCGGTGGCCCCTGGGAAAATCAAAGTCTCTTGACTTTGGAGAACATCAAGTCCCCTGTCTGAAGTCACTTATGGGAGAGTTGGATTGTTCTAAACCCCAGAAGATGCCTTCAGCCAATCTGTCTCAACTGCAAAGAAATCTCCAGGATGAACAGTGGAGATGCAGGACTCCATTGGTCTACTCCAAAACCCAACCATGTGAGGACCTTATTTCAAAAGATAAGGTTGGCCAACAGGAAGAAAATTGTGCTGGCCAGAAAACAGAGCACATGGAGCTGGAAGCTCAAAAGTCCCAAGAGCTACTGAAGCACGAGAGGGAAATCATCACTTTCCAGAAACTGGAGGACATCCAGATGTTCTGTTCCAAGGAATACAGAGAATTGGAAGCTCCTCAACTTCAGTTTAATTCCCAGAGTTTGAATCTTTGTACCGATCCGGGTGTGCAGACAGAATCCAAATTTCAAGGACTAAGAAAGCCACCACACCTTAATCACCAGGCCGAAAGAAATCTACAAAGTCCTCCTCTTCTCAGGAACCTGCTGAGGAAGTCCAAGACAGCTAGATATGAGGAACAAACAAGTAGAGTTGATTCTCAGATCCAGGATGTCCAGAAGGAAGAAGAACCTGGAGAACAGGACAGCTTGCATGTCGAGAGGCAGTTGCTGCAAAGTTTTGAAGGACCAAAGCCACAAATAATCCAGGAGATAAATAAGCCTGAAATTCTTCAGCATCAGGACATAGCAAATGTTGAAAGCATTGGGGAATCTACAGGACAACCCAACTGCCCAAGGGAAGGTCACAAAATGGAGAAGGAGTCCATAAAATCCAAGATGTCTCTACACACAAACCAGGAACATCCTCAGGAACAAGGAGATTCACAACACATAGTTCCACAGGACAGTGGACCCCACATTGTTCCAGCTTGTGACATTCCACAGTTTGGTATTAAATTTCTCCAGGAACTGGGGAGGTTGCACAATGAATTAAGTACCCTCAGACCATCACAGGAAGTAAAAGATGGGAAGGCCATTTGTCCCCAAGGTGCTAAAGTTTCCAGTCAGCTAGAGCAGCCAATACCAGCTGAACCCCAAATCAATATAGATTCTCAAGTTCTCGAGCACCAGAAATGGACATCTCCACAAATGCCACCACCAGGAGATATCTCTGAAGCTTCTAAGATGCAGCAGGAGTCTCTTCAATCTCCACAAAGCCAAGGACCTGACCGGATGCCAGGAGTAAAAAGGGAATCAGTGAGGAACATGGGGTCACCAATGCAGAAGGCACTACAGATGGTCCAAGGGCAAGAAGACTTGCCCCAAAAATCAATTATGGTGTCTGGGATGACAGATCTTCCTTCCCTTCAATCCCTGGAAAATGTGGAAGCAAAAAGCCTGGATCTTCAGGAGTTCCTTAATCTTGAAGGGAAAGTGAGAGAGAAAGAACTCATGGTCACACAGCCACAAGAGGATCACCCTTCAAATATGCAAGAACCTTTAATGGCAAGATCCAAATCCCTTGAACCTCCATCATTATCAAGGACTCAGGAATTCCAGCATGAAAAAACAAAAACAGTAGAAGGTCTACCTTCCTTGGCTAAAGAGATGCCCACTGAACGTAGACCTATTTCCCAAAGACCATTAAGCATCCAAGCAGAAGCTATTTCTTCCCAAAGCCAGGAATTTCCCACAAAAGAGGAAAATTGGAACATTCTTTCACCTCAGAATCAGAAGAAAAAAATGACCCAGCAAATAGACCAATATTTTCAGGAGAAGCATGAGAGGTTGAGGCTCCAAGAAGGAAAGGACCTAAAATCATGGAAGGACCAGGAACTGGGGTCTCTTCAGTTTCAAACGATGGAGGAGAACCAAGCTTTTCAGGAATGGAGAAAGGCAGGACCTCTTCTGGCTGAAGGAACTCAACCAAGGAATCTCTCAACCCATGAGAAGGGCCTGTTGAACCTGGCACATCATGAGCCTGAAGATAAGAGCAGAAGACTGGAAAGACTCTGGGAGCAGAAGACCACAGAGACCACAGCAATGACTTTGCTCTCTCCTTCCAGCCCTGCAACGCCCAGCGAGATGATGTGGGAGCCCACCTCGCTCAACATGGCCATTTCCAGAGAGACCTCTTTTGATGCGGCTCAGCCTTCTTCAACATCTTGGGTAAGAAGATCTAGATTCTAGCATTTAGCCAAGATGCACTAAACCAGGACAGAGGTGGGGATAGCTCTGATTTCAGCTTTTTTAATTTTTAATGTTAAAGAATGAAGGTGATAAACTGGAGATAAGGACAGAGAAGGTTACACACTTCTCTGTCCATAAGTTGACCAGAAGAATCTCTATATAATAGCAGGTATTTCTTTCTCTGTCAATTGAACAGGTTGGGACTCTGAAGATATCTGAAGACATTTGTTTAGCCACTGGTCTGGCCTTAAGCTGAGATGTCCACCAGTCACCCTTGGCCAAAAGCCTGATATTGAGATTGGTGGCACTCAAGAGACAGGGTCTTCTGAACTGATGGCTCTGTGTCTTTGGAGATATCAGACCGACATGTTGTTGCAATCCAAGTCACATGCAGATGTAGGGTCTTCCATACTTTTAAGAAAACCTTTAATCGATGCCATGTCAGCATATTCTGACTTAATGTTTTCAGGCATGTTCAGCTGCTGTTCTTATCGTAGGAGATGATAGGAGATGTAGTCCAACTCTTAGAAGATGCCACATGGGGACCTCAGAACACTAAAAGATCTCTGCTTTGTAAAATTCCATCAGTTTGTCTAGTGTTTGGGCTGTTGCTTCAAGGGGGAATTGAAATTATTTCAGACATTTGAAATAAATAAAAGCATCAATCGACTTTGAATGGGAGGTGTGAGCATCTATTGAGGTTCTCCAGATGATGGTTTCTCCTCAGAGGTCCCATTTCTCTATAGTGGACCAAATCCGGACAATTGTTTTGGTGTCTTCAGAACAAGGGCATACATAAAACGATAGTAGATATTTTTGCTAAGGAGGAGAAAGATATTGAAATGAGTAAAGTCCTTTTGGGCTTCTTGAAACTCCTATGAAGGCTCACTGGTCAGAAGAATAGTACAATGACTACCTCCCACACTATCCACCCAATGACCAGACTGACTGTCCCCTTCCTTGAGGATTTGTCAGAGATTGTCAGAGATTACAGGAGCGATGACATTCAGGAGCACACACAAGTAACTGATTCAGCAGGAGTCAATAACTTCTTTTTATATATAATATAACATGTAGTAAATATACAATACCAAAAGGCAGGTTTTTCCAACGTGGTAGCAAATACAAGCAAACACAAGCAGAGGGGAGGAGTTGAGAGTTTCAGTTTCAGTTCAGAGCTCAGCACAGACTGCTTAAGTTGCTGCTTCTTGAGCTGCAGAGCTAAGCCACACCCAGGTTCCTCGGTGTCTCCAGCAAATACTGTTTCAGTTTCCAAACAGCCCTCATTGGCTGACCTTGTTGCCAAGCCTGTTCATTGGCTGATCTCATTTCCATATTTCTCCCAAGTCATGAACTCTCATATACTGACAGGGTTCCTGCCTACTTAGTTTTATTCTTTCTTCTTCTCAGGAGGTCAATGTCCACATCAGGGTCACCTGTCCTGGGGACTCTCCATCTTTGGAGAAGTCGACCGATCAGCCCCTGACAGGTGAACCCAACCAAAAGGCCATCAGCAACTTTCATGAGGAAGGAGTGGATGGGCAGGTAAGCGACCAGGTTTTCGGGGTGTCATTCATAGGGTTTCCCAGAGCTTCCGCTACCTGGTTCAATGGAGGGGTTGGGAAGGAGCATCTGAAGGACTGGTCCAACCATCCAACAGCTAGTCCTCGACTTACAACATGGTTCATTTAGTGAGCATTCAACGTTACAACAGCACGGGAATAAAAAAGTGGCTTAATGACCATTTTCTCACTTATGGCCATCACAGCATCCCCCGTGATCATGTGTGATTCAAATTCGGACTCTTGGCAAATGACTCGTATTAATGATGGTTGGAGCATCACATGAGGGGTCACGTGATCCCCTTTTGTGACCTTCTGATGAGCAAAGTCATCAGAGGGGGGGAAACCAGATTCGCTTAATGACTGTGTTACTAACTTAATAACTGCAGGGATTTACTTAACTGCTGTGGCAAGACAGGTCGTAAAATGGGATGAGGCTCACTTAACAACAACTGCCTTGCTTACCAACAGAAATTCTGGACTCAATTGCCAGTGGAAGTGGAGGACTACCTGTATTCCGCTCTAAAAGCAAAAAACAAAAAAACCACCACAAAAAAACCAAATCCTAAAAAATGGAAATTTGTGAATCTGTGTCTGTAAACACTTAGGGGCAGAGGTGAAATTCAGCCGGTTCAGTAGAACCGGTAGTAAATTTTCCAAGCAGTTTGGAGAACCGGTTATTAGAAGAAACTTTCTTTTGTTTTTTTCCCACTTTACGGGGTTAATCCTGTAAGGAAGGCAGGAAAGAAACATCCTGGTGTTGTTTCTAGCCTCATTTTGATTGCCCTGCTTGCAGAAACTGCCCAGCCAGTCACATGACCTACCCAGCCACGCCCACCCAGCCACGCCCATAGAACCGGTAGTTAAAAAAATTGAATTCCACCACGCCCCACCCCAAAAAGGGGGTCAAATGGGTAACCCAGTTAAAGCTGTTGTGTCAATGCACAACCGATGCTGATCATATAACCACTCCAAGCAAAAATGCATTTGGACAAGTACCACTCATCTCAGATGACTATGGAAGAAGGAAGGTGCAATACATATATTTCATTTGTTCCAAGGCAATATGAAACGTGCCTAGGCACAGAAATTCCCCCAAATGTCCTTTTTCTATTTTCCCCCAAAGTTAAGGCAACCATCTGCTCGTTTCAAGAAATTTTGTTCTCGCAGGTCCTCAGATAGAAGCGATTCAGCTTCTGAATAATTCCCAGAAAAGACTTGTGACCTGCCTTTAAGCTTCTGCATCGGTCCATCTGAAATTTAAGCAGGGAAGGCTTCATTTCATTCTAAGGGTCAGGGCAACTTGCAAATTTCATTTAAAGCTGGCGGAAGTCAAAAGATGGAAAGAAGCCAAACCACAAATAACGGGAGGGGCACTGCGCTAATTACGAAGCACCGGGTGGCCTTCTTTTCTTTCAACCTGCCAGAACGTTGTAAAGTGAGTAAGGCAGAGGTGAAATTCAGCCGGTTCTAGCCGATTTGCTAGAACCAGTAATAAATTTTCTAAGCAGTTCGGAGAACCGGTTGTTGGAAGAAATCTCCTTTTGTTTTGTTTTTTCCCCACTTTACGGGGTTAATCCTGTAAGAAAGGCAGGAAAGAAACATCCTGGGGTTGTTTCTAGCCTGATCTTGATTGCCCTGCTTGCAGAAACTGCCCACCCAGTCACATGACTCCCCCAGCCACGCCCACCAAGCCACGCCCACAGAACCGGTAGTAAAAAAAATTGAATTCCACCACTAGAGTAAGGATGGCCTGAAGGAGGGGTTAAAAAAATCAAGAATGACAGCCACTTGTAATTTGAAATCTCACTTTAGGTTGCAGCTTGGGCGTTGTTTTTGGACTCTCTTCTCGAGGACATCTCTGAAAGTAAGAAATTCAAAAGTCATGGTCTACATCCTTTCTCTACTCGTCCTTTTTTTTTAAAAAAAGAAAGCATTTTCTTTTGTCTTATTCCTTCTGGACTTAGTGGGATCCTGGGTAATTGAGGGAGAGAATCAGGATCATGTGACGTGTTCATGCCACCTGATAATGCCTCGGTTAAGACCACACTTGGAATATTGCGTGCAGGTTTGGTCGATGTAAAAAAGATATTGAGAGACTCTGGAAAGAGTGCAGAGAAGAGCAACAAAGAGGATGAGGGGACTGGAGGCTAAAGCGTATAAAGAATAGTTGCTGGAACTGGGTTTAATGAAAAAGACTAGGGGTGACATGAGAACAGTGTTCCAATATCTCAGGGGGTGCCCCAAAGAAGAGAAGGTCAATCTATTCTCCAAAGCACCTGAAGGAAGGACAAGATGCAATGGATGGAAACTAATCAAGGAGAGAAGCAACCTAGAAATTTCCTAACAGAACAATTAACCAGTGGAACCACTTGCCTCCAGAAGTGGTGGGTGCTCCATCACTGGAGGTTTTTAAGTAGAGATTGGACAACCACTTGGTATAAGGTCTCCTGCTTGAGGAGGAGGTTGGACTAGAAGACCTCCAAGGTCGCTTAAAAACTCTGTGAGTCTGAATATTTTTTAAATTAAGATCGCTGATCAGAATTGCAAACAAAGCTGCAAACGGAGGACTCCCCGTCCATCTTTTCTTTCCATTTCTTTCCCAGCCTCTTCACGGTTTCTCACAAGCAAGAGTGTGAATCAATGCAATCTCATTTTGACCCGCTGTCCTTGGGAATCTAGCTCTTGGCGGGTTAAAGTAATATTTGCATTCTGTGATTGAGAAATTTCCTGACAGTGAGAACAATTAATCAGTGGAACAACTTGCCTCCAGAAGCTGTGGATGCTCTAACAGCAAAAGGTTTTAAGAAGCGATTGGACAACCATTTCTCCGAATGGTCTAGGGCCATGATGACGAACCTATGGCACGAGTGCCACAGGTGGCACACAGAACCACCTTGCTGGACACACAAGCTGTCAGCCAACTTACCTCCAGCTGAGCATGCAATTGCACTTGCACGCATGCGTGACTGGAGAGACATAACTGGTCTTCAGGTGTCTGCTGTGCATGCACGCGATTGCAGCAGGAAATCCAGTTGGTCTTTGGAGTTCTCCTGAGCATGCATATACGATTGCTCATGTGTGCGTGAGTTCCTGCACACAATGCATATGCATTGCACATGCAAAACCTGCATGCATGCACAGATGGTGCAGTTGCACATGCAGCTCACGTGGAGGAGCTGCACACAAGTGTGGATGGTATGCGCAAAGCACATACTTTTCGGCACTCGGTAAGTAAAAGGTTCGCCACCACTGCTATAGGTTTTCCTGACTGAGCAGAGGGTTGGACTAGAAGACCTCCAAGGCCCCTTCCAACTCTCTGTTATTCTGTTATTCTTTTTTAGGGGACTAATTTTTTTTAACATTTCAAAATTCCATCATCCATTAAACAGTGTGTCGTCTGGCTGAAAACAATTTGCTTAGTAATAATGATAGTTTACAACGTGACACTCATTGGATTAATATTCATTCCATAAAGATTACCACAATAATGATCATAATGGGGTTTTTCCTCCTTTTCTCCTTTAACAGCTCTCCTTTATTACAATGATCATTAAATTCCATTAAATTCTGATTCCTAGTAATATCCTGTTATTCTGTTTCATTACAACACAACTTATACTGTTGAAGGCCTGGGACATCTCCCCTCCCTCACACCCCATTTTATCCCTCTTCTCTCCTGAAAGAAGAAGGACAATCTTTTTTTTTTTTTGCAATTCTACTTTGATTCTTCATAAATCCCTCCGATGAAAGGACTGGGATCAAAGTTCATTGTTTGTTATCAGTTCAAGGCTGACCTCCGGGTGAAGGGCCCATCCATCCATCCATTCATTCTTCTGCAATCTCTTCAGCCTTTCCTCAAGGCTGACCTCCATTTTGGACACTATAATTGATTGGGTACAACTTGAGGCCTCTCTGTCAAGATGGAGGTTACAGGAGATTGATGATCAGCAGGATGTCAGTCAAGGAAGACTGGAGGTCTTCTTCCCCCTGAGCAAGGATCTACTCTTCTTGCTGTGGTTAGAAATATTAAAAATAAAGAGTTGAGAGCGGCTCCTGGCCTTTTGTGATTCTCCACCAAATTTATGAGCTTGGCGGGAAACAGTGTCCTGAAGTCCACAAATGGACGCTGAAGTTCTCCAACCATTTCTGAAGGACAAATGGTTTCTGAAGGACAATTTTTTTCTGTAACGGATGAAAGAAGCTAAATGTCTGTGAAGATTCTCAGTCATCCAGATCATGGATGCTTTTTCAAGAGGCAACAAGCACTTTCTCTTGAAGGCGTTTCACTTCTCATCCAAGAAGGTTCTTCAGTTCTTCAGAATCCAACCCGTCATGATTTATTCAGGGTTCCGAACTCTCAGAATTTCCACTAGGAACCCTTGTCAACAAAACACAATAAAGGGTTTCACCACACTTTATCTGCGTTCATCAATATCTCCTCCACACCTTTTATTGGCCTGTTATAATTTAACGTGACTGCAATAAACCATTTCCTGCCCAACTGAAAATAGTGTTCCTGGAACTCGTACATCCACATTTTATTAATCTGAGGGTTTTTTTTTTTCCCTAGATCCCCTGAATATAGGTATAGCCCTTGCCTTAAAAAAGTTCATTTAATGGCCATTCAGAGTTACAAAGACCCTGAAAAGTTATAGACTGGACCTGTTTCCCAAAAATAGATCCGCCTGTTCAGTATCACAACAAAGGAACACAAAAGCGTCTCACAGCCAAATTTTGGAAACTGCCCTAAAAGTAGGTACTGTGGTGGAGGTTGCATCTAATGGGGATCAAAAGTAGTATCTTGTCTGGGTCTGGTTGGAGTTTCTGTCTGTAATTCAAGAGGAAGAAGGTGTCCCTGGAGTCTCTGTTTCTTAAAGGCTTCATTCCTTTATTTATAATTTATATAATTTCAGCCCCAGCAATGCAAAATCTTCATTTAGGATCTATCAGCGCACCAGTCCTATTTTGGTGGCATTTCTGAAGATAAAACCACAACATGCCATTTTCTCACACACTCTGGCGGGAAAAAGGAATCAGTCCTGTAGAATTTATGAAGACTTGGCAGAAGGCGTCCTTTACAGTTCATTTAGTGACCGTTCAAAGTTACGACGGCACTGAAAAATGTGACGCATGACCTTTTTTCGCAGTTACAACCACTGCAGCATCTCCATCGTCGTGTGATCCAAATTCAGAAGCTTGGCAACCTGGTTCATAGTTATGACAGTGGCCGTTTTCCCCAGGGTCACGCGATCCCCTTTTACGACCTTCCAACAAGCCAAGTCCATGGGGGAAGCCAGATTCACTTAACAACTGGGTGACTAACTTCAGAACTGCAGTGCTTCCCTTACTGACGATGAAAGGAAGGTCCTAAAATGGGGCAGAACTCACTTTATAAACATCCCGCTTAACGGAAACCTGGGGCTCAATTGTGGTCGTAAAGTCGAGGACTGAACTACCTGTATTTATAAGGAATTACCCCGGTTAGATTATGTACCCTTTAACGGAGAAATGGAGAAAGTGCCTTTTATTTGCTCGTTTCTCGAAAAGTCCCTCAAAACATAAAGCAAAACCCATTAATTCAACAAATGTAACCCATGGTAATATGAAATTCCAGAACTCTGCATCACAGGCTGAATTTTATAACTCATGGTTGTTGTTTTATTTTTTTGGGGACTGGGAAAAGCAATTGGAAATTCCACCATGTGAGGAATGAGCGAGAGGGGGAGAATAATTTATCGCTGCTTCGCTTACAATTACTATGTTTTTTTACCTCTTAGGATGGAAAACTCTTCCGATTTCTGTCCCCTGCAGGAAACCTGCGTGTCAAAGAGTGGGCTGCTTTCTTTTGCCTTTCTGTTCATTTCCAGCATCGCCAAAAAGAATCACTTCCCGTAAAATGGGTTATGCAACCTGGCTGGGATCCAGCAAAGAAGCCTGGAGGCCAGACAGGGTAGAAGAAGGATGATTTTTGGAAGCTTTTTTGATCCAGCTGGGGGAGAAAAATTCTGAGCCATAAAAAGTAACAGATGACTCCCCTCCCCCCAGCGGTTTGATTCAGAATGGCCTTCGTTGTACAGGGTGGTCCTCGAGGTACGACTGCCAAGGGAGCCCCACATTTATGTTGCAAAGGCAAATGTTTGTTAAGTGTCCCGAAGGAATTTTTATTATTATTATTTTTTCAAGAGGCAACTGGACTTTCTGGTTTTTCTTGGAAGATGTTTCGCTTCTCCTCCAATGAAGCTTCTTCAGTTCCGTTTGTTCAATGGTCTTCTTCTTCTTCTTCTTCTTCTTCT
>JAEANM010005205.1:0-19870 GCA_017656035.1 Myanophis thanlyinensis
ACTTTGGTGAAGTTTAATTTTGTGCTTGGTGATGTTTAATCCTGTGGCCACGCCCACAGAACCAGTAGTAAAAAAAATTGAATTTCACCACTGGCTTGCTCCCTTTAAGCCACTTCTCAAATCCAGCTACCACTCACTCTGCTCCTGTATATTGTATTTTTTCATGAAAAATAATTATAATCTGCATTGTAAACCAGTCATACAGATAGTCCTTAATTTACGATTTGGTTTGTTTAGTGACTGTTCGAAGTTACAATGGCACTGAAAAATGTGACATATGACCATTGCTGCATCCCCATAGTCACGTGATCAAAATTAAGATGCTTGGCAACTGACTCATATTTATGATGGTGGCAGTGCTCACATGCAGAGTCATGTGATCGCTTTTGGTGACATTCCAACAAACAAAGTTAATGGGGAAGCCAGATTCACTGAACAACCATGTTGCTAACTTAAAGTAGTGATTCACTTAACAACTGTGACAAGAAAGGTCGTAAAATGAGGCAAAACTAACTTAACGACCATCTCATTTAGCAAGACATTTTGGGCTCAACTGTGGTTGTAAGTTGAAGACTACCTGTAAAGAATGATATGACAGGACACTGTCACTTTTCTCCTATTACTTCCTTCTGCATGAAGAAATTGTTGGATCTCAGCTTTCTGAAATCAGTTTGAAAACAATGGTTATCTGTCAGATCTAGTCTTTCCCCCATTTTAAGCCCTATTTCAAGTAACTTGATATCTGCTGTATTGGTCTGCATCACTATGGGAAAAGTGGTGACTATGGAAGTATTAAAACTGGTCCCAATCTCTGGGTTCATTTCTTGATTCTAAACATAATGTTTCTCCACCTTGGCAACTTTAAGATGGGTGGGTTTCAACTCCCAGAATTCCCCAATCACCCTTGCTGGTGGAGAAATCTGGGAGTTGAAGTCCATCTGTCTTAAAATTTGCCAAGGTGGAAAAATAGTATTCTAAAAATAATTTGGGATATGGCTGAGTTGAACAGGTCGACTTGGTCTTGCCATGTATTTGCTTTTGTTATTGTTAGGACAGTTACTAATACCATAGAGACCAGTGCATGAGTTAAGTCACTTATTTAACCTGTCAGAGCTGGGAATATTCATAGACTTCAAGTTCTGTAGACACGTTGTGATAGAATTATTATTGCTACTATTGGTCACAACAGTTTTTCCTAATCATTGTAACTTTGAACAATTGCTAAACAAGGCAGTCAGTAAGTGATGCCTACCTCTAGATTTTTTTTAGAGGAAAATGGTCACTGCATTTTAGGATGGAAGAATATTTTCCCCACTCTCTACTCCAAAGGTTGGAGTCCCCAACCTTTCAGACCTCAGAGACCACTAAATTCATCATTTTAAATCCTGCTGAACCACTAATATAATCTGCCTAATGACCGGCTGTGTGGGTGTGGCTAGGTGGTCATGTGACTGGGTGGCCGTAGCCAACTCATGTTGAGGAGCACCTCACCGGCCTCTACTCAGCCCTCCCCTCCCAGCCCCTCTCCGCCCGGGCTCTTAGGGCTCCAATAGGCAGCAGTTGTTGGAGCTAAGCAGCCACCACGAGAAAGAGTTGGCAAGGCTCAGGTTAGAGCATCTTTTTGAGCCTTCCTGTATTTATCTTTTCTGTTCAATGTTTGCCATTTTTGATATTAAGCGTATCCTCACTACCCTCTTATCTTTCATTTGACAGGCCGCAAAGCAGGAAAAGGCTTTTATCTTTACAAGCAAGGCTCAAAGAATCGGGATCTCAACAATGGAATGAATGAAATTCTAGAGAAATTCAAAATAGTTGCTAACCCAGCGGTGTAAGTGGGAAAAGAGAGGTTTCCTAAATAGATACAGCATTCCAGAATAAGGCCTGATCATCGGCTTTACTTATTCCCTAAACGCATGTAAATACGTAACAGCTGCTGCCTGGAATCAGAACATTGTCCATTTAGCACAAGGGTGTCAAACTCGATTTCATTGAAGATCACATCAGGGTTGTGTTTGACCTCTGTGGGCCAGGGTGGGCATGGCCAGCTCGATGTCACTTGTGTCGGGGCGCCTGTGGCGGCCTGAGCATTCTGCCACCATAGCTCCGTTTTCGGCTGCCGTGACCTCCTGCAACCTTCTGTCAGTGAAAACAGAGCTCTGTTTTCACTGGCATAGGGTTGCAGGAGGCCGTGGCAGCCGAAAACGGAGCTACGGAGCCCGTTTTCATGGGCAGAAGCACCGCAGGCTGGTCCTTCGCTGTTTCCAGGGCAGCCCCATGGGCCAGTTCTAAGTACCCGTGGGCTGAATCCAGCCCCCAGGCCTTGAGTTTGACACCCCTGATTTTGCACAATTTTACTCTAACTACCAAAAATCTAGCCACAGGGGTTGCAAGCCAGTGACTTCTGTGCCGGTCCCAAGCTCGGATAAATAGAGAGGGTTGCGTCAGGAAGGGCATCTGGCGTAAAAACATGCCAAATCTAAATATGCAAATCACTAATGTTAATGCTATACCGGATCGGTTGAGGCCCGGGTTAACAATGACTCCCACCAGTGCTGTTGACCTACAGGGTGCTGATGGAAATTGGACTACTGTTGGTCGAAGAAGGAGAGGAGGCAGAAGGTGATTGGGGCAAGAGTGGAGGATGCCGAGGTCAGAGTTGGGTGGAGGCAGTTGATTTGCTGTGGCGACCCCTAACGGGAACAGCCGAAAGAAGAAGTTACTCTAATTACCAATATTTCAGACAGATGGAGCTGTTCCTAAAATTTGCTATCAGAAATCTTTACACATTTTGCATGCAGAGCATCCCAGAATTGACCTGGGATCATCTGCGTGGAAAAGCATTGAAAGACTAGTCCATTAGTTCGTATGGTTCCCTATAGAATAGTACCAGATACGAGAGAAGTGGAATTGTTTCTGGTGTGAATGGACTGCACCAGAAGCCGCATCATGGGCGCATACATTCAAACAAGAAATTATCAGCTCCAAAACTAGATTAATATTCCTTTCATACATAAATCCATCTCCATGTTGGTTTTCTTCCTAAGTGTTGCAAATTTATATTTTCAATTGGATCCTAGTCGGCTTTCAACCTGCTCCCCTTCTGAAAATTACATAAAATATGCTTTTGCCATATTTTTGCTGTTTTCTGAAATCCAGTTAACTGAAGATTGCTGAGAATTATCAGCCCTGCCACTGGATAATAGTCTCCACCCTGCTATGTCACTATGCCTCTCTGTTTCAGCTGCTGTGTTTCTAATCTAGCTGTGCGGATGATTAATGAATTAGTGCTTCCCTTTCCAGGTCCACAGAGAAAGATATCCAAATGCGTTTGGTGACTAGGTTTGTGAATGAAGCCATTCTGACCTTAGAAGAGGGCATCCTCAGCAATCCTGTGGAAGGAGACATTGGAGCTGTATTTGGACTAGGCTTTCCACCATGCCTGGGAGGTGAGTGTTGTCATTCAGCAAGGAATTAAAGAATTAACCAATGTCTTTTTATATAGCCAAAGGGTTGGAAACAATAATGGAAAAAATCTTACAAGCACCTTTGGAAGTGGTAGTAATTTGGGTTGCATTTTTTTTTCAATTGGTAATGTAGAATTGGTAGTAGGATTGCCTCGTTCCACAGTGTAACTCCTTCCATAAGGAAATTACTTCTTGAGCTCTTGCAAATAGGCGTTAAACATCCAAAATATGGAAATCTTTCTTAGCAGCAACAATGCAATTTTAGCAACTCTATAGTGTTCTTAAGGATTACCGGGAACTGGCAGTAACTGAACTGTGGTTCCAGTGCTTACTCTCCAGAGATAAGTACAGGCATCCTGGCATCCTCTGAATGCGTTGAACTGCACTTCCCATCATTTAATGCCATGCGTTTTGTAAAATTATTTGTGGCTCCAGAGTTTGTAAGATCCAGTGGAACTTGATTGCCCACACTATTACATCATGAGTGTATCCACTCATTATTTGCCTTCCAAATTATTTGTACCAGATATCTCTAGAAATGCAATGCATGTAACCAACGTATAATGGCAGTCGAGGCCAGCATTATGAAATTATTTTGGCATAAAGACCACATTGTTTAGGAAGCCTTACCTTCTCCTCTTCCTCCCTCACTTCTGTGAATGTGGTGGCAGGCCCCTTCCAATATGCAGACCACTTTGGGGCCCAGCAGCTCGTGGACAGCATGAAGAAGTATGAAGATGTTTATGGGAGTCAGTTCACACCATGCCAGTTGCTGCTTGACCATGCCAAGGATTCCAGCAAGAAATTTCACAAGAAATTGTGAATTGGCATCTGCTAACCAAAACGAAAGGGGGAAGACCTACAAGACATCTTCGTATCGGAGGGCTGTGGGTTTTAACTCTTTTAAGTGCCTTAGTTATTTAGGCACTATTTTTTCCTGGCCCACTCCTCATCAGGCTGAATGTTGATTTCCCCATTATCACGAGAAACAGTGGGGAGATTTCTGAAAGTATGGTACTTTTCAGGCCCATTGCAAGGAACTACTCATTCAAAAGCAGATGTAGCTTGCAGAAAATTCATAAGAATAAATTCTAGTGTATGGTTCTGTACATAATTTTGTCATTCATTCAGGGTTATAACTGCTACTAAAGTGTCGAGTGACTAAAACAAAGTTCAATTGAGGCTGAAACCTCTGAAGGGATTCTGTGCTCTAATAAAATTAATTTATCAAAGATCATTTGAAGATCTCCAGAACATTCTGGAGAGCCACTTGTTACAAGCAGGTCTCCAATAAATCTGAGAATACAGGGATTTTCAGCATGGAGTCTGGATTTTGCTACGGTAGTACTAGAGTTCATGAAGTTTTACATACAATTTTTGTGCTATATCCAGGGCAAAATGCAAATTATGCAAGATTTGCACAAAATATATACATGCATCAAAGCAAAAACATGCTGTGTAAAAATGAGTAAACAAGCAAAATCTATTCAGTGGGCAGGCATTAGCTCACAAAATAATACCTTTCTGTTCATCGCATTCCTCTAGGACTTTCCTTAATATATTTTCTTTTTCTTATGCATAAACACAAGGTTTTATATTCTATTTTTATCTTTCAGAAATGCTTTGCAGTGTAGAACTGTTCTTGACAACATGTGTTGGAGGCAGCATAATTAAATTCAATGGGGAGAACTAGTAGCTTGAGGGCTCTATAGGCAGCTGCAGCTTATTGGCAAACCATGTTGAAGACATTTAAGTTAAATGAATGGAAGTTGCCCAAGGACCTTTACCGAGACTGGAACTTCCTAACTTACACAAAAACAATCTAGGTTGGAGGTGAGGAAGCACATGATAACAGCATTATTGTAGAAAGTTTGTAAAACAGTAGGGAGGGGCCCTGCTAAGAGCTCCAAAAGTATCCAAATTAGGACAATTGGCATTACAATCCAAAAGTAATTCCCAGTATGAAAATAAACACTTGTCAAAATACTGAAGCAGATGAAGGCATCTTTCTCCAGCCAGATGCTTTAAATAAAACAAATCCTTTCAATGGATGAGGATCCAGCAGACTTTGGCTTATTTTGTATATTGCCCTGGGGAGGGGGGAGCCTATCTTTTCAGTGTCAGTTGCTGGGGAACATAAGCAGGAGTGCAATTGTGTGTTACCTTATTTGAAAGCTTCCTTGAGGTTATCTCATTGTGTGAAGACACTTGGACAAAAGAGGCTCTTAATTTGATGTAGCACAATTGCTTTGGTTCGTTCTCTTCCCATCCTTGTTGAAAGTAGCTGATACTGATACTCCAGTTGCTATTCTATAACACGGGGGTCCCCAACTCCCCTGGGTTGCAGCCCACTTCCAGGCCTTGAGCCATTCGGAACCGGGCTGTGGAAATGGCCAAGCGTATGCGCATCCCTACTTGCACAAATAGCCGAGCCCATGCATGCACCATTTGCACATGTGCCTGTCACTCATGCAAATTGCCCACTGCTTGCATGGAACCATTTCATTCCCCCCACCCTGCCCCGGGCCAGGCCAGAAAGGAACTCTGCTATAACAGATACTTAGTTTATTTCTGAAGAATATGTTCTAGGCACACATTTTTAAATAAACGTTTATTTGATTATTGCAGTACTAAAAGTAAAAATGAATACATTGAACTCCTTTAGGCTTAAATCATTTAGCCCCATTTTCAGCTAAAAACAATTGTGAAAGTAAGTTGTGGTTGTCTTAGGAAACAGGCAGTTGCTGCTGAAATGTGGAAATTTTGACAGTAGTAGGCAGGCAATAACAATGAAATTGCCAGGAGGAAGGAGGAGGATTAGTAAAATGCCTAGAGATTTACAGGGTGAATTAAAAAAAAAAAAACACCATCTGCCTATACATTATACTAAGGTGCAGTAAATAACTGCCACACACTCCCCCCCTCAAAAAAAAAATCACAGACATCTGGTTAGGTAGTAGGAGCAAATTACATGAAACTTGTCAATGGGTGCTAGGGAATTTCTGCATACGCAAAACTAGGCTGCCCAAATATTCCACAATTTTAGTGCAGAAACATGAAATTGAAGCAGCACACAGTCGTTACAGTTTTAGCCCTTCCAGCAGTGCAAAGGTGCTTAAAAAGTTCAAGTGTTTAGGAAGGTGCCTTATGCAGTGTCTGTTCTGTGTAAAAACAGCAGAATCATCAAGCTTTTACTACCCTGCAGCCCTTTGTATTGCAGATGGGTGGACACCACTGTCAGCATTACGCACTGATTTTGCACAATTAGCACTTCTAGATAACTCTAAAGCCCTTCTTTTAAGCCCAGTCATTTTCTACATGCGGGATGCTTTCTCTATAAGACCAACATTGAAATTAGCCTGCATGTGGAAATTGGGCTCTAAGCAATGTTGTGAAACACAAATTGACACACTGACATTTTAATCTAGACCCCAGATTAAGGATCAAGGTTTCTAGGGCAGAGACTGCCAGGTGAGTTCTATCCAAACCTCTCTCAGCTAGAAAGTTGCCTACCTTTCATTCCAAAGGTTTAAGTATAAAACCTTGTGAGGGCATTTGGGGTGGGTGGGAAATGCAGATACACTTTCTCTATTCATTTATTTGGTGTAGCATAAGTCACTGCTGTTACTTTTCCTTCTATGTCAAGAGTCCCCCTCAAATTGATTGCTCCCAAACAATCGTAAGGATACGTATTCATTACCTGTCCCTTACTAAAAAAAAAAAAAAAAAAAAAAAAAAAAACCACCTTCCAAGCTAATGTTAGGTGAAACAATCAGAAGATGAATAGGAATGTTATCACAGGAAAAGTAGGCAGCTTGGCTCTGATGATTCTGAGACTTGGCCAGAAAGGGAATATGTAACCCTTTTACCACAAATTGGCTATGCTGCTTTCCTCTTCCACACTATCTACGCAAGAAATTACGTAAGGCAATAACTCTCCTTGCTAATCTTGGCACAAAGACTATCAATAGGAACTCATCATAAAGTATCATTCTTGTGCAACTGTTGAGGCTTTTGTTTTGCTCTGATTTCTACTTTGCCCATTTCCATAAAAGGAAATTTGCTGCCAATTCCTTGTGTTGGTTTGTGGTGAAAACTGACATCATCAAACTCCTGTATTGCTCTAGGGTTCATGTCCTGCTATCATTTTTGAGATAGCAGTATCTGCTTTGGCCCCTCTCCTAGGTTTATACCTAGGGGACAGCCTGAATCTAACTCCTGCAATCCACAGAGAAACTTTCCCTCACCAATCTAGATCTTGGGCCTCCAGCCCTTGATGAACTGCATTATTTTTTTGACTTGAAGTTTGGTCAGATGAAAATCCTCAGATAGGATCTCCTCGGTGAGCTGTACAAAGATACTACCATCGATGCGTTCCCGGGCAAAGAAGCTGACCACATCCTCGGAAAGGCCGATGAAGCGCAAGGACCTAGACACCTCCTCAAGTGACAGCGCCGATAAGTCACCAGGAGGCTGCCAGGGAGAACCATCCCCATTGAGACGGGCAGGAGGTGCCTCAATGACCCCCTGAGCCAGATAAAGGTGGGTGATGCCACCTTCAGAGCCGTGAACAAGGGTGGATGACAAAGGGGCTACTGACGTCCGAATGACAATATTTTCAGCTGTGTCAAAGGGTTTCGATGAGCGAGGGGGTGGTGCAGGACTACAGTGCCCCTCTGGGGAGGAAGTGCCTTCAAAGAGGTCAAAAGTGTCTATGGAAGAGGCAGTTGTCTTCTGCCAATCAAGAGATTCCAACCAATCTGAGGAGCCAGAGGAAGCTGGACTGGAAGAATATGCTGGATTGGAAAAGGGATTAAGAGCACCAAAAGGAGCAAAACGTTTCTGTGGAGGGGGAGGTTTCAGGCGAGGGCAGCTATGGTAGCTCTTGATGGCGTTGGCATCAGTGCTCCCCAGCAGAGGAGTGGATCTCCCAGTAGCCACGCTTGAGCCTGGATCGTTACACAGCCAAGGGTCAGACCAGGAAGACATCTGAGCAGATGGGGGCTGAGAGGGCAACTGTGTTTGAGGGCTGGCCAACTGCCGACTAGTGGACTCTCCAACTTTGCAGTCACTCCATGTGCAGGGATAGCAGTACAAAGAATAGGAGTCCGGAGATGGGGAGCAGCTGCCACTTCGTGGCCTTGAACTGGCAAGCAAAGAAAAAACAAACAGTATCAGAGCTAGCTCAGGTGAAGTGAGATTTGGAGCTCTCTGATCATAAATCTGGAGCAGTTTAGTGCCTTAAAACCATAGTAGACAAATCCAGCAACATCTAAAAGGCATGCACCCCGCCTCCAGAATTTTGCCAATGCATTGTTCCAATGTCCTTACTTTGAAAAACCTTGTGCTCACTACTCCAAAGACATCCTTGCCTGACAACAAAGAAGACTAAGAGACATTTCATGCACACTGAACATGCAGTTTCCATAAATAGATTTAAGTATATACGAATCTCTTAAAAATGAGAAATTACCATAATTCATCCAATATTGTTTGTTTCATTCAACCTCCCCAACTTCTAACTCTGGAAGTATATTGTTAGGTAAAATATAAATGCCAGGGGTCAATGAGAAAACCAACTGTACTGCCCCTTTTCATTTGTTTTTTTTTCTGAGACTTACAGAAAGTCCAAAGTGCCACAGCCATGGGAATAAAAGATCAATGATTTTACAAACATTTTTGAAGAATCCAAACACATAGTCCAAAACAATGGGGAGCCATAGCTCCTTTTATCAAACCCATGCTTTTCTTCAACGGAAACATACTTTGTTTTATGAGCCTGATACTGTTATATATAATTAAACTTTCCATAATATTGTATATCTTAGGACATTTGCTTAGGAAAAAACAGAACCAGCAAGCAGCCAAACCTGAAGGAAAAATCGTTATTTATATTGTATCATTAACTCTCCAGATTAAAGATCTTACTTATTACTTCCTAATAAAAATGGAAATGGTGTTCTTTCTCTTTTTGTATAAAATTTTTACAAAGGGCTAAAATTTCTGGCATCAAGGTAGGAAGATTCTATGCTTCCTCTCTGACACCTGAGAGTGCCTCTGTTACAAAGTCAACCAACAAGGAACGTTCTACTCATATGGTATTTCCTTTCTTTCTGCTGTACTCAGCATGCCTGCACATCCGTTCAATCTAGCAATAGTAAGTGCACAGCTGACTCATGCAGCCAATTCAGTGATAAGAAGGAAGATCATTCAAGGCTCCTGGAAACCAGCCCAGAAGTCTGTACTTTAAGAATTCATTCATAATAATATTGCGTCTTACAGTACACAAAGACCATAAAGCAAATGCCTCTAAGCATATGCAGCACTGTATTCTCCCCATTCTCACACACACACACCCCGAAGTTCCTACAAGGAAGGCTATATCTCACAACTCCCTCTATAGAGGCAATCCCAGTTCCATCACTCACATGTCATGAAGTCCAGATGAGTAGTAGGAGAGGTTGGCACTGGGTGATACAGCTGCTTGGAGCTTGGAGAAACGCACAGGCATTGGAGGGCTGGAGGTGGCCGATGTGTGGGCACCACGTGGTGGCACAGGGGGAGCAACAAGGAGACGACATTCCTCTCTCACCTATGAAAAGATGGGGAATAAGATTGTTATTTGCTGGGGTGATGGACCAAATACAATCCAAAATATTTTCTGCTCATGTGTCCATACAGACTGAAAAGGGCATTTTCAAAGACTTCAAGCAGGGGTATTCAACACTTTAGAAATTGGATGTTTCCAAGCCTGTTTTTTCCAAGATTACTTGAAAAGATAGAGGTAATTCAACTTCCTGCCAATTACCCTTTGCTTTTTTTCCTTGGACTTATTCTAAAAACAAAGTAGAATGGAATGAAAATTACAGGACATAATTTAACCAAGGTATATGAAGTTACATACTTAGCTGACCAGAGTTATTTCATAGTGAGATGGGCAGCATATAGAATAGAATAACAGAGTTGGAAGGGAGGTCTTGTAGTCCAACCCCCTGCTTGAGCAGGAAACCCTACACCACTTCAGACAAGTGGTTATCCAATTTCTTTTTTAAAACTTCCAGTGTTGGAGCATTCAAAACTTCTGGAGGCAAGTTATTCCACTGATTAATTGTTCTAACTGTCAAGAAATTTCTCCTTAGTTCTAAGTTGCTTTTCTCCTTGATTAGTTTCCACACATTGCTTCTTGTTCTACCCTCAAGTGATTTGGAGAATAGTTTGACTCCTTCTTCTTTGTGGGAACCTCTGAGATATTGGAACACTGCTATCAGGTCACCCCTGGTCCTTCTTCCCATCAAACTAGACATGCCCAGTTCCAGCAACCATTCTTTATATGTTTTATCCTCCAGTCCCCTAATCATCTTTGTTGCTCTTCTCTGCACTCTTTCTTAAGTCTCAACATCTTTTTTACATATAAATTTAATAAATAAATAATTAGGGGAAAATGAGAAAACGACTGCATTGTGGTCCTTTCATGCTATATACTAGGTCAATGTGGAGGATAACATTGCCTGTCAAACTCATGTCTGGATTGGCTTGAAGATCCAATTTGTAATGTTTAATAAAGGTGACCAGATCAATCTCTCTCTCTCTCTCTCTCTCTCTCTCTGTGTCCTACATAGCGCTAGAAGATTTTTTTTTTAGAACAATAAAGGCTGTTAATGTAGGAAGTGCCCATGTAGAAAGTCTGCAAATAGATGTTGGTTGGAGAGGGATTGGCAAAATGATAACACAAGGTAACAGTTTCATTAATACAACATGTAAAATGTTGAGAAGAAACTAGATAAGAAACTATGATGATAATCAAATCCTCAAGTGCCATTAAAACAGAATAATTGATTACTAAGAGAGATGGTAGGCTCCCTTTCACTGCTTCTGTTGAAACAGAGGCTGTGTAGTTGAGGATGTTTAAATTCATATATCTACATTGAGCAAAAGTTGGGTTCAGTGATCTAAATTACCTTTTGTGAGGTTTTGTACATTCAGGGGATGGTGTGGATATTTCAAATACTGTATGAGAAGGGAACACGGGGAGCACAAAAGATTCATTAAAAGGAAAATCAGAAATTGTACATTACTGAAACATAGAAATAGGAGGCCAAGCTATAAAACCATATCTTCAATACACAATTATGAGATGCAAAGGGCTTTCTCAAATAGTGCACAATTTTACAATAATCAGACAGGTTTTACACTAAGAGAACCATCAAGGAGTCTATAAATAAATAAAGGTCTATGTTTGCAAAAAATGCTTGGATATTAACTTTGAAAATACTAGTAGCAGATATGGGCAGCATCTGTACCTGCATGGTCTCAGAAAGCTGGACCACCATCAGCAAACAAATTGAGACAGGGAAGAATTAATATCTAATCAAGCAACCATTGAGGAAGAAGCTACATGGCAGGGCAAGCTACTATATGCAAACAGCCACAAAACTCCACTCTCCCTCACACTGATGTTAACAAGTCTGGTAATGAAAGAAGAAAACAAGCTCAGAGTGTTCTGTATTTTCTAGGACCAGAAATGTCCTTTAAAAATAGCAACCAACAGCTTGATCAGTACATCACATTCTCCCTCTGTCTCTCTCATCCTCATTTTTTCTCATAAGAGAACAATATGGACAATGAGACAATAATATGGAAAAGTTCAATATCTTTTCCAAACATACTTCAACACAAAAATAGAACAAAACAATTCAAATGTTAACTCATTAAACATATGGACAAAATTTCCTTATACTAAATGGGAGGGCTGTTGCCACCATCAGCCTCCAACCGACCGGTGCACTCCCACAGGGCGGGCCTCCTTGGGGTACCACCGTCGGATCGATGTCGCCTGATGGCCCCGAGCACCCGAGGGTTCGGGCCTTCTCTGTGGCTGCGTCCTCCTTATGGAACGAACTCCCCCCTGAGATTCGGACCATTACTGACCTACGAGCTTTCCGACGTGCGTTAAAAACTCATCTTTTCCAGCTAGCCGGCCTGGCCTGACACCTCGGGGTATTTTAATTTTATAAATTGTGGGTTTAATTTTAAATTTTATAATTAACTTAATTTTAATTTTTAACTTGTGTTTTTTAAAAATTTAACAGCTTATATAATGGTTTTAAATTGGTTTTTAGTTGTTGATGTATTTTTTATCTGCTGTACACCGCCCCGAGTCCCTAGGGAGAGGGGGCGGTATATAAATTTAATAAATATAAATATGGGCATTTTTAAGCCAAAGCTGCACATTGTTTAAAAAAAAAACCACTGAGCTGCCAATGAACAAGGAAGTTCCATAACAAAGACCTAAGGGTCAGAAAAGAAACTGCACTTCTGGGAAGAATGAATTATTACAGAAGGAAAAAGCAACTGACAGGGCTGTCTCATTTTTAGTAGCAACCAACCAATTTCTTTGCATGTGCCATAAACATTCAAATAAAATAAGTTTTACACATTTTATAACTCATTTATGTATCCAAAATAATCACCCTCTGCATACAATAATAAGATATAAGCAGTCAGGGGGGAAATCATAAGAATTGAAGATTATAAAGAACCAGGGAAAAATAAAGCCAAACCAATACTGATGCCTTAGCAGCTTCAGTAGCTATCGAATGCTGATTAATTACTAGAGAAGACAGGGAGTTGACACATTTCACTGCCATTTCGTACCATGTACGACTGTGTATGTGATGAATAAAATTTGATTTGATTTGATAAATGAGGCAATGAAATGAGGTGTCCTCCAAAAATAGCAGAGCTGGGAAAATGCAATAGAATATTTTAGAGCGGATTCCATTTGTTATTCCTTTATTATAGAATCATCAACAGTAACCCAAATGTCTTTCAAGGAAATATGGACAGCAAAAATCCCATAGAGCTTGTCACTGCCTCTGTATAATTCTCCTGAGTAATACACAGGAGCAGCATTTAAAGACAGGAAATTCAGATTTCCCAGTATATAATCAACTTGGGTGAGAGACCAGATAAAGATCACAACTGGTGATCAGTGCTATTGGCTTTCCATATGTTTGTAGTCCATTTGTCCTTTTGAAATCACTACCATGCCAATGGAAAGCCATTATAATATATTGAGTGTTCATCTGATTCAAAGGAAATGCCTAATACATTGCATAGGTTCATTCCTTATTGGAATTGGACCAATATCACCCGAGGTTATTCCTTCTACTTTCAAGAAACCCACTGAAAAATAATTACTGTGGTATAATGAAAAAATAAAAAATGGTCAAAAGTTCAACTTCTGTCCCTTACTGGATTTTGCATATTCCTGGGAACTCCTATATTCTATCCATCTGAAGTTACAGCTGTGCTTTCAGAAAAGCAATTAGTCTTCAATATTGGCTTGTAATAATATGCAAACTGGTTAAGGAGGTGGACTGGGTCCAAGGAGACCCCAGTATAAATCCACCATCAACCATGAAAGTTCATTGAATGCCTTTAGGATAGACATTCTCTCTCAGTTAAGCCTATGTCGCAGAATGGTTCCTATAGGACAGAGGTGTCAAACTCAAGGCCCGGAGGCTGGATTTGGCCCATGGGGTACTTAGATTTGGCCCATGGCGCCACTCTGGAGAAAGCAAAGGATCAGCCCGCGGTGCTTCTGCCAGCAAAAATGGCTGCCACTTCCTTCTCTGTCAGTGAAAACGGAGCTTGGGAAGGCCACACCCGGTCCTCCCAAGCTCTGTTTTTATTGGCAGAGAGTTGCCGGAGGGTGTGGCAGCCGAAAACGGAACTTGAGAGTCTGTCAGAGCGTTCGGTCCACCAAGGCACCCCTGACAGGAGTGACTTCGAGCTGGCCATGCCCACCCTCATTACATCTACCCGAGGTCAAACACAACCCTGATGTGGCCCTCAATGAAATTGAGTTTGGCACCCCTGCTGTAGGAGAAAATAATTGGAAAAGAGAATACAGGTAGTCTTCGACTTATGACCAAAATTTATGTTGCTAAGTGAGAAATTTGTTACGTGAATTTTGCCCCATTTTACAACTTTTCTTGCTACATTTATTAACTGAATCACTACACTGGTTAAACTAGTAACACAGTTGTTCAGTGAGTTTGGTTTCCCACTGATGTTCCTTTTCAGAAGGTTGCAAAAGATGATCACATGACACTGGGACACTGCAACCGTCATAAATGTGAGTCAGTTGTCAAGCATCCGAATATGAATCATGTGACCATGGGGATGCTACAATGGTCATAAGTGTGAAAAATGGTCATAAGCCACTTTTTTTAGTGCCGCTGTAACTTCGAACAGTTGCTAAATGAACTGTACTAGGTATGCCATTGAAGAAAGCCAAGTTATAGATCTAACAAATAGCTAATTTTACCGTTAAGCTATGCAAGACAATAAACAGTAAAATAAATACTGTTCAATCTTGAATTTTCCACAGTTCAGCTGCACTAAATGACCTCAAGCTTCTATGTTTATGGCAGAGTAGGAAAATCTTTTTCCCACTCTTCCCTTTTCATATCTGTATACACCATTCTCTACTTTAAAATGCACTTATTATTGTACATTTTCTTTGTAGAGGAAGCACTCAGACTTTCAAATGTATGCAATGACAAAAGCTGTTAGCAATATTCCAAATGTGGTTACATTACATTACATATAAACGCTTTATTTCATTCTAAACTTCATTTCCTACTAAACTTCATTTCCTACTAAACTTCAGGATGGAAGGGTTATCCATCTACCTCCCTACATGCAGAATTTGTCTGAATATGCAACATTCACTTTTAAGTGCATTTCGCTTCCCTGGATGACAAAAAGTTTCTTTTGACAGTTAATTCAAATAAACAATAAAAACATATTCATTTTTCAGTGCCTTGCCCTGGCTGCCATTTCTATTTTCCATCAAACCGTCCACTACCTGAGTCTCTTACCGCTTCAGATTTGGGTGGGACTGGGGGAGGAGCATCTGCGTTAAGGTCTTCCTGCAGCAGGCCTTGGTGGCAAGGTGAACCCCCAAAAGAGATAAGATCCCGCTGGCCCTTATTGGCATTCTCCGGTCCAGGAACAGTGCTGCTCGGTTCAGAATAATTCTCTGGGTTTTGATTAGTCCACAATTCTTCGTACGGGAGCTCTTGAGTCCGGAATGTGGGTTCCACCCAATCAGGTGTCATGTATTCACGCTCAGAATCCAAAGTATCAGAAATAAGGCTAGAGGGCTCTTGGCGAGAGGGGAGAAGCAATCGTTGGGCCCTCCCTCCTTGAGCCGGCTCCTGGCAACTGCTTTCAGAGGCAGCGTACAAGCAAAGGGAGAGGCGTTGAAAGGATTGGGCCAATTCATCACGGCTGTAGCCCTGCAGACAGAGTCGTACATGGCGGGGGCTGGCACACTCTTCTGAGAAGTCTGGCTTGGCCTCCCGCACAGCCTTGGAATATTCATTGGGATCGAAGCATTCCTGGCAGAGGGCAGCAGTTTCTCGTAGCAACTTCTCCAGTTGGGGGTCTCCGCCTGCGCGCAACATCCCCTCCGGCAGCAGAAAACGGGGCATGTCTGTGAGCAGGAGGAAGTGGAAGGGTGCCACTTCGTCCTTGCGGAGAATGCAGCATAACACTACTGTCTTGGAGACAATGCTCACCAACTTGTAACAGTGACCCTCCCGGATGGCATGCAGATCGTACAGGTTTCGAGGCGGCCGGCTGGGCACGATCACATTGACAGGAAGCCGCACCTTCTCGATGATACTGCGAATTGTATGCTCCCCCTCCTGCATTTGCAGCTCCAGGGGTGAGCGAGTGCTGAAGCGCCCTTTGCACTGGAAAGGCAAGCTGAGGCTTTCGTTGGTCCGATGGTTCATGCAGATCAAGCAAGGCATCTTGCCCTTCGACTGTTTGCTGCTGCCACCCCCAGTGTTGCCACCACCGCCGTTACCGCTGCCACCATACCCACCGCCGCCAGTGCCAGGGACGCCTGCTTTGCCCAACTTCCGCAGCAACGTGTTCAAACGTGACTTTTCTTTCGCAGCTTTCGCACACAGAATCTCTGCCTGGCCCATGAGCGTTAATTCATCTCCCGCGTGCAGCGTGAAATTGTATACTTCGCTGTCTTCACTGAACTCGCCTGACACAACCTGGAAGAAGCCAATTGGTGAGGGAAAATGGGTGGGTAAGAGGCTTAACAAGGAGAACTCTACAACACGGAGGGTGAGGAAAGAGGGAGCTTTGTACCCCAGAAAGAGGGGGTGTTTTTTTATACAAAAGCTATTGCTCTGCTCTGCTCTGCCATAATATGAGCCATGGAGAAAAAGCTAAAAGGTGGATTTCTGTGATTGTGCATGCCGTATATGGAAGAAAGAAGTATAGGTAGTCCTCGACTTATGAACACAACTTTGAGCCCAAAATTGATGTTGCTAAGTAAAACATTTGTTAAGTGAGTTTTGCCCCATTTTACGACTTTTCTTGCCACTGTTGTTAAGTAAATCATTGCAACTGTTATGTTAGTAACACAATTGTTAAGTGAATCTGGCTTCCTCACTGACTTTGCTTGTCAGATGGTCACAAAAGGGAATCACATGATCTTGGGACACTGCACTGGTCATAAATATGAACCAGTTGCCAAGCATCTGCATTTTGATCTTGTGACACTGGGGATGCCGCAACGATCGTAAGTGTGAAAAACGTTCATATAAGTCACTTTTTTCAGTGCCGCTGTAACTTTGAATGGTCACTAAATGAACTGTTATAAGTAGAGGACGACCTGTACCATAGGGCATCATTTGGGGCTGATGGACTTCATTCCACTCAGGGATTCTTGAATTGTATCCATTTGATCAAAAAGGGAAAACAGAATAAGAGCCTCTTTGATACAAAAGATTAGAGAAAATTTAAGAGATGGACACCTGAACGGCCAACTGAGAGAGATGCCAGAATGTGTGGGTTTGGGGTGAGAGAAGTCAAATTCCAGTAAATTATCTAATTTGGGTTACTTAAAAGACATTTGTTGGTTTCCACAGAATAGATAATTGAATTGGCTTTAAGATCAAAGCCATCGCCACTTGAAAAGGAAATACTCCTGTGTTTCTCTCTTTTACAGAGTACAGAAACTGTTTTTCATTTCATTGGGCAAATGAAGTTCTAAGATGCTACTAACATAGATTCAATGCCATGCTCTGTATATGATTTCCCAGAAGAAAATCCCACTCTGTTCAGTGGGAATTACCTCTATGTGTGATTAGGATTGTAGTCTTAGAGGAAATGAAAACCTTTCTGTTCCAACAAGCCGGTCTGGCCTAGTACTATCGGTTGGGGGATTTTAATTGGTTTTAATTGGTTTTTTAATTAGTTTTAAATGTGTAATTTTTAAATCGTTTAAAACTTTTTAAAATTTATAATCAGTCATTTGGCCACTAATTTAATTAATTGTAATTTGTGTTTTAAATTGTTATATATTTATGTTTTTTAGTTGGCTGTCCTTCGGGAGAGGGGGCGGTATAGAAATTTTGATAATTAATAAATAAATGACATTTTTTGAAATGTTCTGCTTTGGGCATACTTACTCAAGTTTCCATCCTTTGCTTTTTCTGAAAGCTAAGCCCTGTCTAAGCTTAGAATGCATTTGATCCTGTTACTTACTATTGTTGTGGTTTTCAGCAAAGTGCATTATATTTCCTCCCAGACTGTGTTTAGCTTTGTGGTATGAAAGGTGTTTCTATTTATTCCTAGAGATAATTCACAGTCTTATAATTGGAGAGTCAAGAGATCCAAATTGAAGTAGAAACCCTGAAGCAGTGAATGAATGCAAATGCTCTACTGTACTCCCTGATTTTTCAAATCTTATTTCCATCCCAGGTTTAAAATGCAATTGATAAACTAGAGAAGACATAATAATATTTCTGTTCATTCAGAGCAGATCCCTAAATTCATGTTAAAAAGACCATTAAGATAGTCAAAAATATAAAAGGGCCTTTTTGATCAGATTAAAAAAGATCCAGCCAGTTCAATAATCCAATCAATCTCTCTCACAGTGGCTAACCAGTTGTCTTTTTGGAGAAGACCCAAAGTTAAAGCATCCTTCTGAACTTTGAGACCAATTTACATTAGAAAGCAAGGCTATATTCTGCTTTCAACTTTTTAAATCTCAGCTATCTAATTTCTTACTTTAGCAATGGTTATTGCATAAAAAAACTCCTGATCCTTTAAAAATGTTATGCGGCCTATCGGATATGAAACAGTCAACTAAACGGCAAGTCACATTTTGGTTAAGTAGACGTGATCAAATCTGAGTTTGCAAAAATTATTTTAATTTTCTTTCTTATAGCTTAGCTCTTCATTAACCAAGCAGAACAAAATGACTATCAAGAAATCAGATATCAAACCCAGAGGGAGGTAGACCTGAGTGGAAACAGCATTCCTAGCCCATTTCCCATCTATTCTTTAGACCAGAGGTCTCAAACCTTGGCAACTTGTGGACTTCAACTCCCAGAATTCCTCCAGGTAGAGGTCTCCTATACTGTGGTTTAGAACCAGTAGTGGAATTCAAATTTTTTTACTACCGGTTCTGTGGGCATGGCTTGGTGGGCATGGCTGAGGGGGTCATGTGACTGGATGGGCAGTTTCTGTTAGCAGGGCAATACAGATTAGGCTAGAAACAACACCAGAATGTTTTCTTCCTGCCTTCCTTACAGGATTAACCCTGTAAAGTGGAAAGAAACAAAAAGATTTCTTCTAACAATCGGTTCTCTGAACTGCTTAGAAAATTTACTACCGGTTCCAACAAACCTGCTAGAACCTGCTGAATTTCACCTCTGTTCTAAACCACAGCTGAGGAATTCTGGGAGTTGAAGTGTTAAAAGTTGCCAAGGTTGGAGACCCCTGTTTTAGACAGCTGACATATGCTAAAGTACAACTAACCTTTACGCTGAAGGTGATGGCCTCCATGACAAACACCCGGTCTGGAAAGATGCTCGCCACCTCCTCCACACTGTTGAAGTACTGCACAGGTTCCCGGACATCCCTGTCCTGATCTAGCAGCTTAAATTTCCCTGCAGGATTGGAACCCAAAACATGCTAGTTTAGTTAGTAGATGCGTTTGTTGAGATTTTCTCTGTTGAAGTCAGATAGGCAGCTGAATCCAGAGGGTGGTAGGGAATAAGAAGGAAAGACTCTGGAAGACATACTGCTAGGCTTACTGGGCACCACTTAACCAATTCATATCTCCAATAGTGGCCAACTAAAAACAGTTGGGAAGCTTATAAACAGGGTTTAATGAACTTTTTTCTTTCTCCAACATTTTATCATCAGAGGTATTTTTGTGCTTAATGCAGAACCTGTTTTAATATATTATGCCTAGCAGTTATTGGGATATTTGTTCCTATGCAGTTCTCCATTTTTCTTTTTCTTTTTAATAAAAGCAGAAGATAAACGAAGTATGTTGGAGTTGGACAGCAAATAAATAA
>JAEANM010005206.1:0-19870 GCA_017656035.1 Myanophis thanlyinensis
ATAAAATAAAATAAAATAAAATACAGTTCTCTAAACCAGGGGTGGCCAATTATGGCTCCTTCATGACTCGTGGACTTCAACTCCCATGCTGGCAATTCTAGGAATTTGCCCACTCCTGCTCTAAACGGTTTACTGCAGTGTTTCTCAACCTTGGCGACTTAAGATGTTTGGACTTCAACCAGCTTTGCTGGCTGGGGAATTCTGGGAGTTGAAGTCCAAAAATCTTAAAAGTCGCCAAGGTTGAGAAACACTGGTTTAGAATCAGCCCATTGTCCCCACCCAACAATCTAAGTCCTCGTTTTACCCATCTCGGAAGGCTGAGTCAACCTTGAGTCGGTAACCACAACTAACCATTGACCCACCACACCGTAATAAACATATTCCTTGTTCCTCTTTTTCTTTCCCGCAAAAAACCGCCGTTATTCCGAAAACGAGCGAACCCGGCACGTGTTCCGAAAACATGTCCACATCGACCCCTCGCCTATCACCGCGTTTGCTAGAAGAGCCGCCCTACTCTTAATATCCACCGGTATGCAGTAACTAAACCGAGGCCGAGACGTCCGGAAACTCCGCCCCGGGGAGGCTGACGTGTCGGTTGCCTTGTTACACTGCCTCGGCTCTCAACGGAGCGGTGGAGGGCTCGGTTTGCATCCATTGCATCGAGGGTGGGCAGGTAGGGGCTGCGGGTCCTCTTCTCTTCTCTAAGCGGGAGAAGAGCTCGGCATGAATAAGTCGGAGATGGCGGACGAAGCTCTCTTCCTCTTGTTGCACAACGAAATGGTGTCCGGGCTTTACCGCGCCGCCGAACAAGGCGATGGGGTGAGTGTGAAGTTTTTTCTGGCTGGCAGGAAAAAGAAAAGGAGCCGTTCGGTTTGAGAGCAGCTAGCTGCTCCTACTTCTCCTCACGAAGAACCAAGGGCTGCTTCCAATTTCCAAACAACTCTTTAAAGGCTTGAGCAAGCGGGGCGCCTCTTTGGGGATGGTGTGGCGGGGGCTCCTCTCCAGAGTTTCTGCCAGGTTTCAGGAGATGAACAGATAACTTAGATTTATGATTTATCCCTTTGGGATAAATCCGAACAGGCGGGTGGGTACCGCTGGATTCATACTTTCCCTTTCTGTCGTCGGCTGTGGAGACGCTGGGTAACCCGGAACACTAGAGGGAGGGATGATTTGAAGAGAACTGAAATGTCAAATTCTTATTTTAGCCTAAGAAATAGTCTGATTTTTTTTTAAAAATTAATGTTCAACCTTACTTTTCTAATGGTAAATGTATGGCTTTATTTTTACAGGTAAGTCCTTGACTTAGGATCCCAATTGAGCCCAAAATTTATGTGGCTAAGTGAGACTGTTGTTAAGTGAGTTTTGTCCGTTTTACACCCTTTCTCACCACCCTTGTTTGGTGAACCACTGCAATGGTTAATGGTTAAACACGGGTATTTAAGTGAATCTAGCTTCCCCATGGACTTTGCTTGTCAGAAGGTTGCAAAAGTTGATCACGTGAACCCCCCCCCCCCAGGACAGTGCAACCATCATAAATATGAGTTAGTTGCCAGACATCTGAATTTTGATCACATGACCATAGGGATGCTGCAATAGTCATAAGTGCAAGAACTGGTCATAAAGTGACTTTTTTCAATGGTGTTGTAACTTTGGTCACTAAATGAATTGTTGTAAATTGAGGTCTACTTGTATTTATTTCTGGAGTTCCCTTCCTCTATTGCACCATGCCTTTTTTTTGATAGCTTCTGTCACTTGAATGAATGACAAAAACTGCCCATTTGGAGGAGTTGTAAATATTCCTATCAAGTACTGTTGAAATGACTACATGAGAGTTGATTTCTCATGAAAGCTGACACAGTCTTGTTTCCTTTGCTAGTGGAATTTATCTTGATGGTCAATGAAGTGGCTTTGGGTACCTCCCTCTTCCCCAATTTTATAGATTTATAGCAATTTTGTAGCAGCCTTTCTGATGCTGCATGACTGGGTTTTTGCTACAAACATTAACAATTATCTCTTATTAGCACAATACTGTACAAGGATAACACCAATGTTTATCTTAAAATTTATTGGTCACATACACAGTCATACATGGTATGATATGCAGTGAAATGCTTACACAACAAGTATCTCAGTTATATTGCTCTTACATGACAAATGTCCCAATTGCTTTCATTTTGATTCTGCTTTGAAATAGTTAAGAGAATAAGGAGAGCCGTTTAAAAGCATTTTAAAAGAGATTATTTACAACTGCAAGGTTCTTTTTCTAATTATAGGAAAATGGACGTTGTATTACAAAATTGGAAAACATGGGATTTAGAGTAGGACAAGGATTAATAGAAAGGTGAGTGCAATGTTTTTCTTTTTTGACTGTTTTCTTTCTTTTTTTTTACAATGGGGTTGTGTAATCTGTGGTGCCAGGGTCAAATGCTATTTCCCCAATGTCTTTTTTTTTTTAGTCCTTGGACCACCTTGATTAAAAACGTAACTGTTTTTATCTATTTGGAATGACAAATAGCTGAAATTGTAGTGTAATGCCTAAAATAGATGTATTACACTAAGAATAAATTTTGGGGGCTCTTGCTGACATTATTCAATTCAATCTAATTCAATCCTTTTATTGCCAATGCACAACATGTGTGCAGTGAAATTGTATCCAGTTTATAGTCCTGTGAGCTTCTAAAATTATTAAGTATGGCCATTGGCCATGACCTCCATATTTTAAAGGACCAGAGTTGATAAAATACTAAAGCTAGATCTTATATTGCCAATTAGGAAGAAAGTGATTTGGATTGGTGTTTTTATTATTGTAGAATACATGTTGTTATATTTTGTAATTAATGTCAAGAAAATTAAAAAATGAAAAATAGCTCCCATTGCTGCAATTTAACTTTAAGAGAGAAAATAGATAAATAAAATGCAAAAAGATAATTGCATATTGTATGTATTATAATTTAGTGGTTATATTAGCAATGAAACCGGTTTTTTTTTCAATGTAGCCCATGGAATTCTCTCTATTCTGCATGCAGAATATATGTTCAGTCACATTCCACATCTATCTCCTGTTATAAAATCCATTGGTGTATTTTAGATTTGATTGAGTTGTGCACATTAACTGATTGAAACAGTTAAATGTTTGTATTACCTTATATGAAGATGATTAAATGCTGCTGCTATTTGGGTTGCTTTGGTTTAGGTTCACAAAAGACACTGCCCGATTCAAAGATGAATTAGATATAATGAAGTTTATTTGCAAAGATTTTTGGACTACTGTATTCAAAAAACAAATCGATAATCTCAGGACCAATCATCAGGTATTGTAAGAACGAATAATGACTTGTCAAACTATATTTCATTGCTGCGCTATTCTGTTCCTTTTCAGACCTTTTAATTCAATGCAAAGTGCAAAGGTAAATGGATGGTACCTAAATAAGAGCAACATGTATATAGGAGTCAAGTTTATTTTTATAGCAATGTAGTTATTTTTCTCCTTGATGAGTGTCAGCAAAACTCTTGAATAATATTTGTCTACACTTTCGTTGTAATCTGAAAAACGTTAATAAAAGTTTATAGTGAACATTTTTGAATATAAAAAATTAATCTGCTAATATGAAGTTTACTATGGTTAATTTAATCATTATAAGGGTAACTTGATACATTACACAGCATGATCCACTGATTTCTGGTGCCCACATTTCCTCTGTACTCAAAGGAAAGGTCCACATTTCCGTGAATCTAGGATGTATTCCAATTCTGCTAAATACATATAGATGCATAGTAAATCACTTGATAACATGCTACTAAATGTTTGAGTCAGATAACAATTATCTTCTCATGAAACATTAATTTGAAGATTTTAAGTAATAACAGAGATTCTTTTTGTCTTTCTAGTCATGATAATAAAATCATAAATGTAAATTACTGCTTTATTTGGCATGTCTAGACTTCAGTTTGCCTATATACACTAGTGTAATGTATATACTGTATTTTTCCGTCTATAAGAGTATAAGGTGCACCTAGCTTTTAGGGAGGAAAACAAGAAAAAAAAATCTGCCTCTGCCTAATGAAAAATGTACAAACTCTAATTTGGCTACGTATGGGCAATCTTAACTAATTATATTGATACATGCATCAGCTTTCTAAGAAACGTTTGAATGTAACATTAACATGAATAACAGGATATAAATGTATTAAATAAAATTTAAAGTGGAAAATGTTCATTTCTGCAGGGTATCTATGTACTTCAGGATAACAAATTTCGTCTTTTGACTCAAATGTCTGCAGGAAAGCAATATTTGGAACATGCCCCTAAGGTATATGTATTGTATTATATTCAAAGGAGCTTGTCAGTTCTTTAATGGATTATTATTAAAGCATCTGTCTCTCCATATATATGTGGGAAGGATGATAAAATTGTTGTTTCTTCCTCCCTCCCTTTCCCTCTTATGTGCACAGGTTACATGTTACGTATATTCAACCTATGGTTTTAGACCTTATATACATAAGTGCTGTGCTGATTTGTCTGAATATATGAGGAGCTAAAGCCTGATAAAGTGAGGAACTATGTAGTGCCTGCCTATCTTTTCCTCTTCACATCCAATTGAGGGAGAATTCTGTTCTGACTCAATGGAATGTGAGTAGAAATCTCTTCAGACTTTGCTATTGAAGTGGCAAAATCTAAAAGTGAGGCATGGAGACAAATGTGGAAAAGACATAGGATATTATACTAGCATGTGTAATCCAATAATTCTACTTGGATGAAAATGTTATTTTTATCTTTGAACAGTATAATCACCATACTGTTATTTTTAATTTGTGAGAGTGTTGTGTGAAATTTGGAAGATAAATATTGGATGGGAAACATTATAAAATATCTAAAAATTAAACACATTTAGCTATTTGATATGCATCTTTGGTTCTTTTTATAGGATCTTTATCATTCTTTTTTCTTTGGAACGTCATTCAGTCTATTTTGAAAAGGCTCTTAAGTATATTAACAGTTAAAAGATCTTATTTTGTTATTGGAAAAAGAGCCAAATAACCTTTGCCATTCAACATGAGTATGCTGATTGTAATCTCCTAAATAGTCTGGCTATTGTTTTCCCTATTCTGATAATCTTCAAGGTGGACAATAGTATTGCATTATATACATCTAAAATAGCTAAATATGCAGCATTCTGCCTATAGTAGTTGATTGCAAACTGAACATGAGGTAGAAATCTGATATGGCTGCAAAAAAATTGTAATTTTACATTGTATCAACAGAAGTGTAATTTCCAAATCAGAGGAATCACATCAATCAGAGTCCAATTTGAGCACTATTCTGGGCAATGTACTTCAAGGTTTCAGAGAAATTGGAAGAGAGACAAAAATAATTAGTATGAATCAAGTTCTATAAAGATCCATATTGTTTAGCTCTGAAAAAAAGATCATGGGTGGTTATGATCACATTCTTTAAATACCTGAAATGTTGTTACATAGAAAATGAAGGGAGTTCTTATTGTCACAGAATGGAGGGCATAGAGTAAAGGATTTAAGTTACACAAAGCTGCATCTAGGTGAATATTATATAAAAAAAATTAAAACAGTAAAAATAGTTTGACATCCATTACCCAAAATGATAGTATGCTTGTGTTTATTGGATGTGCTCAAATGAAGGGTAAATAGTCATTTGTCTGGAATGCTTTAAACTGAATTTATGTACTAAATAGGGGATTGGGTTTGATGACCTAAATCAATTATTCTCAGCTGGGACCCTAGGATATTTCAAGGTGACCCTAGGTGAAAAACATGTAATGGAAGACATGGCATGTGCCAAGGGGGCTACAGAAATGTATTGTTCTGCATCTTGTTGACACCAGAAAATGCATCAATTATTCTGCTATGTATGCTTTTGATAGTAGAACCTGCAGAGGGGAAGCACAGAGAAAAAGTTAGAAAGGCTATAGATGAAAAAGGATTGAGAAACATTGGTTTAAACAAGTTTTCTGACTCTGTCATCTTCTAATTTTTAGAAAACATCTTACAAACATATGTGTAGTATAATTTCCATTGGAAATTGGGCAAAAAGATAAAAATTTATGTTTCAGAAATGGTTGAAGATCCAAACTTTTCCATTTTCCATACATTCCCTCCATTCCTTTACTATTAGGGGAGGAAAAACTATGCTAGCCCTATTATGCTGTACTTTATTATCCTTCTGAGAATAATGATAAAAAATATTTGAAACTAAATCTGAAACAGAAGCAAATATTTAAAGTGCCGCTCTCCAACTTTTACCTCATTGAATCATTGTTTGAAATTTGGTGCAAGCTACTTCCTTTCCAGGCTATAAAAATAAGTTTGTACTTTCTCAGTATCAGTTTTATTAATTACACTACTGTATTTTAAGATTAGAGTTTTACCATGAATATTCTGCCTTGATGTATCTTGCAGTATTTGGCATTTACATGTGGACTAATTAGAGGCGCTTTATCAAATTTGGGAATAAAGAGTATTGTGACAGCTGAAGTTTCAACAATGCCTGCATGTAAGTATGTGTTGTATTAGCAAAATGAGATAAATCTGCTCTCTTCTGTGTAATTATAAGATAAAATAAATAAAATTACAAAACAGTTGCTTTGAAAATACTGATCCTAGAACTGAAAAATATACTGTACCTTAATATAAAATTAGTGATGCCCAAGAAATAAGATGACAGTAGTTACTGGCAGTAATGTCCAGCTAAAATTGTCTTTATCCTTGTCAGGATACTTGCTTCAATTCACAAATCTTTCCTAAACGTCCGGAGAGTGTTTTTCTCTCCATGTGCTACAAAGCTGCATATAGTACATTTGTAGCACCAGGAATCAGAGCTAGCGTTCTCTACTAGCTTCCACAATTATGGTAGTTTCTCTGTTTGACAACTGTATGAAAATAAAGAATGCTGAATAATGTTCAAATTTAGATAGTGAAAAAATGGGATTTTCAGAATGTGAAAGTAATCAATTGAGGAGGAAACAGATTGTAGTCTCCTACTTTAGTTAACTCCAGATAAATTCTATTCACCAAAGCAGTGAACAGATTGCATTGTAAAATATAAATTGAAATGCTTGAACCTGAATATTAATAGAATTTATAGAAGTATAATGTTTCTCATAAAAGAAATATTCCTTAACATTTTTTGTTTGCAGGTAAATTTCAGGTGATGATACAGAAGATGTAAATATTAAATTCATTCTCTTGCTCTGTAAAATGGCAAAATGAGTTGTATTTTATTTATAAAGCACGTGAAACTATCATTTATTGTATTGTCAAATATATTTTTTCTAGATATGATTAAGTGCAATTTTTCATAATTTGCTGGTAATTTTTAATTATCTACAATTCGTGGCCATGAATATGAATGCTTCATGTTTGTAAGGTTGAATAAAACAGTACTAAATAAATGTTAAGCTCTATTATAACAAAATCCTACATAATTTTAATTTTGCAGTGTTGAAATGGGTAAGGGCCATAGAGCTGAGAATGATACTCCTGTTTTTCAGTTCCAGATAGTTTAGGTATATTTCATAGACAATAAAATTGGTTCAAGTGATTTTGCATAGTTTTTAAAATGATGCACTTGCTTATCTAGCTGAAAGTTTCAAAATTACATAAATAATGTTAATCTAACAATTAAGCTTCAACTGGGTATTCCAAATCATATTTAATAAATCAATTTATTCACCTTAATCATATATAAGGTGTTGTCTGCTAACTATTCAGGTAATACAGATGAGTGTCATGCATTACTAGAGTTTACATTTTGATTTAGTAGATTTTCTTTGTAAGGTTGAGACTTCAAATAAGAACTTTAAATTAATGGTTTTGACATGTTGGAATCAAAAATAATGGTGGCAGCAGGGTAACACCTAAGCTGCCAATGGGAATGCCCGAGTTAGATATTAATTGATAGTACATGGAGACTAATAAGTATAGGAAGGTAGAATGGTCAAAGACCTTACATTCAATAAGTAACCTTTTGCTCACCAAATACATCTCTCAGAAAGAGATGCACAGACAATTGATCTAGACCTGCAAGGATTTGACATAATGGTCAGAGTCTAGCACAGGGGTGGGCAAACTTTTTGACTCGCGGGCCACAATGGTTTCTAAAATTTGAGAGGGGCTGGGCCAGAATAGGAGAATGGTGTGTTTGTGTGAACTAATATAAATTAAACGTAAAAACCATTACATGAAAAGATTTGGCCTTTAACAGGCAGCAGAACACCATTGTGCTTAGTTTATTGGAAAAAATGTTTTCCAAATGTAAGGGTTCCTGCTAGTAACTAGTTCGGTGGGCCAGATTAAAAAGCCCAATGGGCCGCATGTGGCCCGCGGGCCGTAGTTTGCCCATGTCTGGTCTAGCATAAATGTTTAGTAGCAGAGGCATATTGTTCGTTATTTTTTCTAATTATATGAAAAGGGTTATTGCAGTAGTTGGTGTGCAATTTGCAGATTCCTGCTAAAAGAAAACGTGGCAGGCATGGTTAGGAGATCCTAGTTTATTCTGGAGTGTCAATTGCATCCTTTCCTGGATTGGAAGGAAATTTGCTCAATTACTCAAACCTTGGCTACCAGCTGTTTGGATTACTGAAGTATGCTCTACATGGGACTGCCCTTGAAGAGTTGGAAGTTACAACTGGGCCAGAAGATTTACTCACATGTATTATGTGATCTACATTGGCCACCAGTTTCCTTCTGGGTGCAGTTCAAGGTGTTACTACCTTTGAAGTCTTACAGCACAAGGCTAGGTGATCTGTGGGACTTCCTCTTCCAGAGGACATCTACTCATCCTACCAGAACAAAAAGGGTGGGCTACTCCTAGTCCTTTAAACATTGCAATCTTATGGAATCTAGAAAGCATGCCTATTCTGTGGAACTCTTTGGAAGTTTGTCCAAAGTTTGTCCAAAATATGGATTGTTTTTCCTTAAAGACATTTTGCTCCCAATTCAACAAGCTGATTCAGTTCTGAAGAATTGAGGAAACAGAGCTGAAGCAGCTTCTTGGATGAGAAGCAAAGCATCTTCAAGGAAATACAAAGCCCAGTTGCCTTTTGGAAAAGCAGCTTTCAGACAACCATGACCTGGATGACTTAGACACCTTGAAGTCTGGTAGGCCTTTTCTATAAAGAATGAATTGCCTTTCCCAAGTGGAATAGGAATAGATGATTTAACATGAATGTTGGAACCTTGAGCTTGTTGCCAGGTTTTTAATACTTATAGTTTAATGTATTATGCTGTTGCATTAATTATTGATTGGGAACAGCCCAGAGTTCGATATAAGATGGATGGCTATATATAGCAAACACGCAAAGCAGTCTTGAATTATGGAATTGTCATGTTCTTTGATGTTACCTAGTTGGATAATTAAACATCTGCAAGCCAACAACCAAGATCTGAGAATACCAAGGATTCCACTGATAGGCTTTGCCACAATTTTACATACAGAATTAGTATTTGATTTTATCAACCTAATTCAAAGGAAATTCATTTAAAAAATAAAGATCTACAGGTCAGATTGGTATCACATGACTGGATTTATAGAAATATCATAGCAGATGAGAACACCTAAGTGAATTTTGCTATTCTTAGAAGTTAAGCAGGTGTGTACCCTTGTTCAGACTTGAAGTAAGAAATCCCAGAGCTTTAGGATAGACTGGACAATCAAGAAACATTCTGAAGAAAGGCAATGTCAACTATTTACATAGTGTTTCCAATAGAACAATGTGGATGCATTGACTGAATTAAGGTAGTATTTTAAAGCCTTTACATGTTTACACTTAATGTTTTTAAATTATTATTGTTCAACATAGCTAGTCTTTTTGATTAGTCTGCTTCAGTTCTGCTGGGTTTAGTACCTCAAATAAAGAGACACACATAGTTTGTATGTAGATAAAACAAGATTAATTATAGGCAATAATTTGTAAGAAAATATTTTATTAACATCTCCGCTTGCTAAAATCAGTTTGTTTTCTTAAAAATAAAACAAGTATCCACTAAAGTCACATTGGAACATGTGGTGCATCCATTCACACTTCAGTCATGAAAGTACTGCCTGCCTGCCTGAGAAAGATTAACAACTTGTGCATGTATAGTTTCCAGATGTTTATTAAGATGTCTCGTCAGCCAGGTCATATTGGTCAAAATACCTGTTGGTAGGAAAAAAAAATCCATGATTATAACTATTAATCAAATCTTCAACAAATCTTGGACAAATGTATCAAAGAAAGGTAGCATTTCATTGTACAGCTTGTCTAGATTTCCATTTAGCTGAGTATTGATATGAGAATTATACTATTTTAACTACTCCAAGTGCCTTTCAATGCAAGACACCCTGAATTGATCTTTGCATGGAATCATAGAGCTTGTCATTCAAGGGCTAGCATCTGAAGTAAAACAGCATGGAGAGGCCTTATAAAAAAAGGGTGTAATCATTTCTACTATGCAATTTTAGCCGCATGCGGCTCTTTTGAAGCGTTGCCGCAGCTCCAACAGCCGGCGGGATTTTCAAACCTCCGCCGGCCGCCCTCATTATATTTTTATAATGACAAGGATGATATTGGGCCCTCATTATTATTATTTACATCAGGCACTGATTATGGTTTATGGTACACTGGGGCCCTGATTAATTTTGTGATTTCTTATTACGTCCCTGTTTTCGACCCCCCGGTAAGAAACAATATATGTAGTGTTATATTTGTTTTAAATGTCGCAATGGTTTTGCGGCTCCCAGGTTTTTTTTTTCCTTCGGAAACGGGTCCAAGTGGCTCTTTATGTCTTAAAGGTTGCAGACCCCTGCTCTAGGCTCTTTATAATACACACTACTGAATACACAACACATGAGAAAGGCAGAGGTAAAATCAGAAAGAAATGATATGGTTATATATTAGTTGTTGCCAATGAATGCTGTAAATATGTATATCATAATCCAACAATTTACTTCTTTTTAAGTCTCTGGAAAGAAAACAAAATATAGAATTGGATAAAAATTATAAGTTATTTTTACAAAACAATGCTCATGTAAGTAATGGTGCAGACTCTTGAGGATAATGATGGAGAGATTGATTTCCTTAAATAGACAACTTAGTACACTAATTAAAATAATTTGCTGTACCTTCCAACCAAACAAATCAACAAGTTTAGAGCAGAAACTTTTTCATCATTCTTGTTCTCCTGCATTCGAAGGAAGAAAAGCATTTCAGTAGTTAGTTTCACCAAATTTCAAGCAATTGTTTTATGTCAACAACTGTTACGAATTTCAAACAAATTACAATGGATTTTGATAACTCTGATTGATAGCTCTACTAAATATATTTGTAGAAAACACAACTCTTATTCTTTAATTCATCAAAGACAGTAAACAATGCCAACATTTTGAACATTTAGTATAACTGATATGCCCGTTTCTCAAGTTTTGACTGTCATTGTGAAATATCAACGTAACAAGTGAAAAATGTACATATTTTGGGGAAATGGATTCAAATTATTAGCATGATCAGGATCCTGTAGTATTCCCCTTCAATGATCAACTAGTTTAGCTTACCTCCAGTACTCTCACTTCAGAGCATTGCCTAGCCAGTTGTCGAATTAGAGAGTGAGCTTCTGGTAATAATGGTTTTTCCAGACAAGCTAACAAAGCATAAAGCCATCTGCCCTAGAGAAATTTTAAGAAATTCCAATAAGAATTTAAAGATAAAACCATATTTGCATTGTTTCTTTGAATCTCCATAAACACATCCATGTCAGTTTCTTGGCAACAATGCAAACCATTACCCTTGTCACCTGTGGTTTTTGTTTGTTTGCTTGCTATTGTCTAGTTTTTTACTTTTCAGTACAGATCTGGGATTTCTTAATGGTCCCTGCTTCAAGCAGTAATTAGATTCAGTCTGGAAATTAAAGTTTTTAAAATGAGATTTTAAGAGACCACTAAACTTTACTTAGAGGGAAAAGAGATTGTATTTTTATAGAGTCTTGCGTACGGCTGTACGCATGAACTACAGGAATTAAAATACACTTTAGTGATGTAACAGATAGTTAGTTTTAGAGGTGTAATTTAAAACTTTTAGGTTTTAACTCAGTTTTTATACAACTATGGCATAGATTGAATCTACATGAAAGGAATATAGATACTAAGTACTGAGGACAATTCAAAAATTTAAAAGAGACAATTCAAATTACTCACCTTAGGGGGACATATCCTTTTTATAGCTTTATTAAAAGTCAGGAAAGTACTCATGTTGACAATTCCAGGTTAAAATAAATTATTAATAAATAAAATGAGTTTCCTTCAATTTTAAATTTCAATGGGGATAATGCATCTTATAAAACTGCAAGTTACCAGTTCTGGAGTAAATTCTTTTTCCACCAGCCAGTTTGTCAAGTATTCCAAGACACTGGTCACCGTTGCCTTTTGGGATAGAAAAACAGCTATTAAAATTTTGCATGGTGGTTCGTTCTTTCCTAGTGCACTGGGCAGATTTATAATTAGGTATTTTATACAAATGCTAGAAGAATTCAATATATGAGTAATAACTACTACAAGAAAGTAATGTTTTACAATCTTATGACATAGTTGCTGAAATAGCTTGTCCTAAAAAGAATTTTAAAAAGAATGCAAGATTTTACAATGAAAATACATAATATAGTTTTTATATATTAAAGGAAATTAAAGTTCCACTTGGATTACAGACAAAAAAATTCCAAAACTGCTTTCACCCCTTCTATTAATCTACTGTTTTGTTTAAATCTTTTTTTATAACACTGTCTCTTTTCTAGTGAATGTTACTGGATTCTATGGGTTATAGACTCTCCTAATAGTTTTTTTAACGTTCGCAGAAAAATGGAAAATTGTTTTGTTGCAAGTGAAAGGGGCTCATGTAAACTTATATATAAAAAGGAAATAACTATATATGCCACCAACTGATTCCTATTAGGATACTTTCTATTATAATTATTAGTAGGATTATAAGTAGGAAGCCTGAGGCCAGAAAACAGTGTTTCTTCATCACAGAACCTATGTTATAGAACAGCCTCTCTTCAGCAGAGTAGCCCCTCAGTGGGAATTTTCCAGAAGCTTTTTAAGGCACAACTCATCTGGAGAATATCTAAAAAAAAAGGGTTATTTGTCACCTGTATGTTATTTATGATGAGCTATTTTACTATAGGCTTTTTCTTATAGTGTACTGTTTTCTGTTATTCTTAATTGTGTAAAATTTCAATTTGTTGTCAGCTGTCATAATTCAAACACAAATTAAAACAATCAGTCTATATATGAATAAATGATAAGACTAGCTAAAAATAATTGGCCATCACCAAGACAAATATTACTTTACTGAAGTCTTGGAATTCCTATGCCTTCTTAGCTGCAGCCTAGCAGGTCAAAAAGGGAAATGGAAAATTCTATGTCTCTTCATCTTTTCTGGGCCTTTAAAAAATCTTTCCTCTTATTACAAAACAATTTAGATATTTCAAACATACTTATGACTGTTTTAAGGCTAAGCATCTTTAGGGTTCTTCAGATCTTGAGCAATACATTTCTATTTGGGATTACAGCTAGTCCTTGATTTACAACCATTTGTTTAATGGCCATTCAAAGTTGCAATGGCACAGAAAAGTAATTTACGACAATTTTTCACACTTATGACCACTGCAGCATATCCATAGTCACATGATCAAAATTCAGGTGCTTGGCAACTGGATCCTATTTATGATGGCTACAGGGTCTTTTTGCTACCCTCTGACAAGCAAAGTCAATGGAAAGTCAGATTCACTTAACTAGCAAGAAAGGTTATAAAATCAGGCAAAACTAAGGCAAAACTAACTTAACTGTCTCATTTAGCAGAAATTTTGGGCTCAATTATGATTGTAACTCAAGGACTACCTGTATTCAAGTTCAGGTTTTTCAAGCAAGCTATGGCGACAGGTAGGGGAAAAAAAAGTAAAAAGCTGGATTCACCATACCAAGACTGAATGGAAATGAAACCGATAATAAAAATATAGTACCTGATTCATTCTGCTAACAATACTCAGCAATGGAGGAAAGCCAATCTGAGTGAGAAGAAATCAAAATATGTTGGATTTTTAAAAATGGTTGGAAATCTAAATACTTAGGTTAATTTTAGATCTGAACATTAGTGTGCAATTGTCATTCTTTAGGAGAAATTGCATGGATCAGTGGTGGTGAACCTATGACATGCATGCCAGAGGTGGCACTCAGAGTCCTCCCTGTGGGCAGGCATGCCATTGGCCCAGCTCAGCTCCATGGTGTTTCTTGCCATCGTTTGCTGGGAAATAATTTTCTCGACAAACGATGAAACAGAAGCTCATGAAAGAAAACGATCTTGCCTCTTGCAGAGCTGTCGGTGTTGTGATGCCCCACCTCCCACCAGCCAGCTGGTGTTCGGGTTTTGACCAGTTGGTGTTCAGGTTTCTGGCGCGCATGTGTGCGCCTTGCAGTTTGCCCATTCAGTCCTTCAGGTTCAACATCACTGGTATAGATATTTCTAACTTTTAGAGTTTGTTAAAATAGACTTTATTGAAAATATTTACATAGCTGCCTTTTTATATCAACTTCTGTGTGGCTTCCATAACGTAATTAAACTCTAGAAATATATGCAACAATTACCATTTGCTTCTCTTGAAGCTTACATTTCCAAAACCAGTTTCTAATATCTATTTATCTAAACGTTAATGCCTGGCTTTCTAATGTATATACATAGCCATGTTCCCCCACAAGTAAAACCAGTACATAATTAAACTCATTTGAAAGAGAAATACAAAAAACAGAATAATGTTATTCTTCTTAGTAATACTTTTCTAAAAGGGTTCCCAGGGTAGTGTAGCCATTGGGAAAACATATTTAACCGTACCAAATGTGCCTCTAGTATCACTTGGATTCTGAATGTTCTTCTATTTAATATAATCAATATTCCAGGTATATGCTGCAACAGGACAGACCCATTTTGTTGGATAAAGGATTATATTGTAAATATTTTAAGAATAATCATATGTACAAACTTCATACATTTTTTGGAATATGCATGCAAACTCGATCAAAATATAGCTATTTAAAGGTGACAATTATTTAGGACAGATTTAACACTCACCTGTACATAATCAATTCCTGGACTTTCATCACTTGAGATTTGATCTGTTAATTCTAAATACAACTTTTCACCTAAGCAGAATTTTTTCCAACCTTCTTCATCATCTGTTGTGGGCTGAACAATTGAAAAAAATCAAGTTATTTTTCCTATTTAATAAATTGATTTGGGTTTATTCCCCTCCCCACAAACGTATTTTCCTTTATTCAAGATTCTGCAGTCTTTATTTTTAATTTAAATAGTTAACACAGGAGATTCAGGGCTGGGCTAGCAGCAGCAGGAGCCATCCACAAAGATAGGGGGAGGGGAAGGAGGCCGCTAGAGGAAAAGGTTTCATGACTTTTAGCTGAAGAATGCTGTCAATGCATAAAGGCCTACACATGAAATAAATAACTTCTGAGTTTGAGTCTGAATGTGTAGGGCTGCAAGAGATCAGGGTAGAAACTAGGATCTGAGTTCTAATCCTATCTTAGACACAAAGCTAACTGGGGAACCTTGGACTAATTATTCTCAGCCCTAGGAAGCACACATTGGCAAAGCACTTCTGAACAACCTTGCCAAAAACTGTATGGACTTGTCCAGGCAGTCTCAGAGAATGATACAATTGGAACACAAGAAAAAAAAAAGCTTGTATGTAAAAAGACAGTATCCTGAAAATACTACATTTTACTTGCCATTGTTACATTGCTGTCCAAATGTTGTGCTTTCCAGTGATCCCTGTGCTTGTTCACACTCTAAAAAATAAAGTTCTGATCAATTAGAAGATTCTAATTAACATTTGATCACTTTAACATATACTTGCAAGTGGTAGATACTATATATAGAAATGGCATTCTTCTCACATACAACAAAAATACCTCTTTTGTGATTATGCTTGTTGACTATTTGTTTGAACTGATAAATATTCCTTCCTACTTTAGAGTGGCTATTCTTAGCCCTATGGAGATTTAATCAATTCCTTTATTTATACAATAAATTACAATTTAAATCAGATTACAATTCTGTTGTTAAATAGGATTTAATAGGGAGGGCATGCACCAAACCATAATAGTAACAAAACCACCCTGCTTGAAATTGCCCATATTCTTAGATGCCACCTTAATAATTCTTACATCCTTGGTTAGGACTTGAATTAAGTTTGCAGTCTTAGATTGTAAATCTAACTATATTACCGCACATAATAATCAACAGTCCTATGATCTTTGGGGATTGATACTGATCACTTAACAGAACCCTGTTGTATATTATCCAGTGTCACCTTTGTTTATACAAATTGTATAAATAAATATTTTTTTCATTTTGGTATACACTTTTTTAAGGCTTCAAAGTGGAATATTAGTACCACTAGTCCTTTTAGTACTATTTTAGTATAAAACCTAACTATTTTAGTATAAAACCTAACTTTTCCCATAATATCAAGTTTGTGAAGTATATTTGGCTGAGAGGCACCCAACGAGTTCTACACCTTGGAAATTCTCTGATAGTAAACAACAATAGTAGTAAACTGCTATCTTTCTAAAAATGGGAATTCGGGCTGCAAAGGCCAGAATAAGCACTGTCATAAGAAACACTCAACATATAAAATCACTGAATTTGTATACTTGTATGTATGTATACCTGGCGTATGTTTGAAAAATGAGACACTTGTTGCTGTTGCCATTTCAGAGTTGGGGAGTATCCTTCAGGAGCAGGTTGACACCCTGAAAGCTAAAAAAAACATAGGCAACACAATGAAAATATTAAGAATGTCATGTTATTCGCATATACACAAAAAGTTTTTTCAATCAAGCAGGACCACCTACAATGAAGGATTGCACTGTAAAGATGAAAGAATTTGCATAAATGGTAAAATTGATCTGTTTGATCATGGACAAAACAATAAGTACTTTTCTAAAGGACTGGAAATGCTTTATTAATTTTTTTTATTGAGAATGGATAAAAATGCCTTGATTCTGAATTTGAAAAGGATCAAATATGGGAAAAAGTGAATTATGTGATGCAACTTGATAGGGAGCAGTTAAGTTAATATATTAAGTTTTCTGGTAACTGCTGTAAGAAAGATCAGAAGTAGTTTCTTTAAATGCTTTTCTATTTTTAATCCTTTTTACTGCACTTTTTAATTTTTTAAGATTAAAAAAACAGAAAATAGAATTATCTTCTAGCTGTTTAAAAATTCTTTCTAATAGTAATAATAAAAGAATGTCATATTCAATTTTAAAACAGCCACTTCAATTTTATAGGACTAGCCACCAATGCAGATGGATTATGTAGAGTGCTTAAATATAAAGCTGGAAATCTCTTAACAGTATTGTACTGTTCACATCCAATCATCATAAGAAGTATACTTTTATTTTATAATGCTTATAATAATGATTTTTAAAAAAACCTACTGAAATATTTACAGTCTGCTTCTTTTTCAGTTTCTTGGGATCAATCTGGGCCACAACAACATCAGGACATTTTGCAGCTTCAATCCTGCAAAATAACAATGTTTGAAATTTTAAGTGCTTTTTGATTTCTAATTAAACCTAATTTAGGAATTAAATAATTAACCGTGGAAAATCCCTAAAAATCATACCAGCTTTGTCTTATCAGTCTGGGTTTTTCAAAATGAGACAAGGTGGTGGAATTGTTACATATCAAAGACTCCAGTCTAATGGATTACAGTTTGAAGAAAACTAGGCTATAAGGTATATTCTTTGAAATGCTACTATGATGAACTTAGTTTTAAAACTGATTTAGAATAGATTCATGGCGCAATGCAGAAATGTTTTAGGTGTTTTTCATTCCATTTAATCTAGTATTGCAGATTATTTAATTATACCGCGTCTGCGTATCTTATTTATCGTTTGCGGAGGAGGCGAGAACCAAGATCACTAGAGTTAAAAAATAAATAAATTGCAAAACCCAAAGAAATCATTATGAAAAGGCCAATACAAATGGATTCAAAGCCGCATTTCAGTATTATCCTTCCTTATTCATGCAGGAAATCCCACAAAAGCAAACCGCCATATTGCATTACCAGTAGCAAGGCTATACATCCCAGGCGAAACTGAAGTAACTTGTCACGTATTTCCAGAACCGTTCATCATTACAGAAGAAACGCTTTTACTGCAGTGCAAGCCGCAGAGGAGTAAATATAAATACAGCGCCCGTTCCATATAAATATTAGCGCCGGGTTGACCCCATCCAACTTCGCCCACTCAACCAAGCGAAGTCCCATCCCCAAACCCGCCTCGCCCCTCCCCCCCACGGCGAGCGCCACCACCGACTATTTCACTTACTGGACCCGCTTTAAGTACTCTTGGGGAGTTCGGGGGGGCACCGTGGGGTCGAAGTCTTCCGCCAGGTCGCAGTCCTCTACGGGTAAGAGGCGGGGCATCAACTCCTCCACCGCCGACTCCATCTAGCCACTCTAAGCGCGCCGCGGCTTCGCCCAGCACTGGCAACGCTCACGCGCAGAGACACCGTCGCTCCCGGCGGCGCCACGTTTGCGCCTGGCGAATCGGACCCTACCGAATGCGCACGCGCGCGGTTTTTTTTTTTTTTTTTTCCTCCCTCGTCCGAGGGTGTGAATCAGAGCAGAGGACGGCTGGTTTACTCTTTTTTAAGCTGCTTCTCCCGTTTCGGAACCGAATAACTCGGCACGGCATTTTATGTTATATTTGGAAGCTTTTCTGTTTGCAGTTCTAGCTCTAACGAGTGGAATTTCCTCATGGCAGCTTGAGTACATCGATTGCAAGTAGTCCTCGACTTACGACCACACTGGAGCCCAGCATTTCTATTGTTCAGCGAGACATTTGTTGAGTTTTGTTCCATTTTTCAGTGAATCACTGCAGTCGTTAATTTAGTAACACGGTTGTTAACTGAATGTGGCTTCCCCCGTTGATTTTGCTTGTCAGAAGGTGGCAAAACAGGATCAAGTGACCCCAGGACACTGCAACTGTTGTAAATACGAGTCAGATGCCAAGCATCTGAATTTTCATCATGTGACCATAGGGATGCTGCAATGGTCATAAGCATGAAAAACGGTTGTAAGTCACTTTTTTCAGTGCCATTATAACTGGTTATTAAATGAACTGTTGTAAGTCGAGGACTATCTGTACATTCACACTTGCTCGTTTGAAGGGTACTTCTATACAGCAATCTACAGTAATTTCTGAGGCAGAGAGGGGTTGTTCTAACTGATTGTAAGGTAAAGTCCCATGATGCAATAGCTGCATCATTACGATTCCCCTGTTAAGAACCAGGATTGGAAAAGAGACTGCTTGTCAGTCCTCACAAATGACTTGAATCCGCATATGCTAGCCTAGTTTCGTACATAGGCTTTTATGAAGATGCAGGAAAAATGCTGTATGAAACACTACTTTTTTCAGAATCAATGCTAAAATAAAATATTGTAAGAGCTTTTATTTATTTATTGAATTTGTTTCCCATCTCACCACAAGGCAGCTTTGCTATTCATTTTAATGCTTCTCCCCATCTCAAGATGTTTAACTGACAGTTATGCCACAGGAATTCAGAACAATGGCCACCAAATTTTAATAAGCTAGATTGTGGTTTAAAGAAAAGCAGAAACTTTAAGTTTACTGTTTTGAGGTGAAAAATGACACTGAACCTAGGATCTTCCTACTCCACATCCCACAGCAATGCATGTTAACACTCTAGGGCAGGGGTGGTCCTTCATGACTCGTGGACTTCAACTCCCAGAATTCCTGAGCCAGCACAGCTGGCTCAGGAATTCTGGG
>JAEANM010005207.1:0-19870 GCA_017656035.1 Myanophis thanlyinensis
CACAAAGCAGATTTATCCAGAATATTCCACTGGTTGGAACTGCCCCACCTTCCTCAACCACCTTATTCCATTTACGCTGCAGTGTATTCTGGCCCGACCCTTCTGTCAAATTTTAGAAACCATTGTGGCCCGCAAGTCAAAAAGTTTGCCCATCCCTGGCATAGAAGCATCAATTTAAAACTTATAAAAGGCATTCTTAGCCACCACTGTCATAAATAGATTTAGAAAAGAAGTGAAGGCAATGTGGTAGATTTACCAAACTATCAAAATAATTCAAATTACAAAAGATATTGAAAATATTGCTTAAAATATTCTATTATAGCAAATAACTTACCTTTTCTGTTGATATGAATTGAGACCAATAGCTGTCTCAGTCTAAAAAAGAACGGAAAATTTTAATTGTAAAGCATTTTTTTTAAAATTACTTCTTTAAAATTCAAATTATTAAAACTGATTATCAGCTGTCTATCACATTACAGAAATTTATGACTGTAATTGAACCCAAATGATTGCCTCACTTGATGACCACAATCCCCTCTATCCATGTTGTGGTTGTTAAGTGAAGCATGGGGTAGGGGAGGCACTTGAAGTCTTGGTTCAGGCCTAGGCCCACACTGCACCTCCTCAACTCACATGTGGTCTGAGAATTGTGACTACACCTAAATGGCCTGATTTTTCTTCATATGACCACAGGGGCACTGCAGTGGCTATAACTTTGGGTATATAAGTCCCTTTGTTCAGTCTTGTCACAATTGCAAACAGTCACTAAACAAACAATGGTAAATTGAGCACTAATTGTAACTACAGAATATCTAATCTCACAAACATACTAATATACTTGTAGATAAACAATAAATGCTGCATATTTTTACTTTTAAAAACCTTTGGACAAAATTCCTCATCAAAAGCTATTTATTTATTAGATTTTTATTCTGCCTTTATTACCTTATAAGTCTCTCCAGGTAGTGAACATATATAATACTCCTTTCTGTTCTTTTTCCTCAAACAACAGTCCTGTGAGGTGGGTTAGGCTGCCAAAGAGTGATTGGCCCAAAGCCAGTTACCCAGCCAGCTTTCCTTCTTCAGACTGGACTAGAACTCATAGTCTCCTGATTTCTAGGCAAGCACATTAACCACTACAAACTGGACATTCACCCATTTTAAGCTAACTCAGCAGTACTGGTATACAAGTGTTTGGCTAGAAAATGGGAAAGACAAAGTAGGAAAAAATAAACAATGCTCACTCTACATGTATCAGGGTGTCATGGGAGTATGTATTAGGAACACGTATAGACTAAATTTTAAACAGAAAATTGTTTCACATAAAATAATTCAATAAATTCCAATTTTGGAATTTTTATTTTTTAACTTGACATATATTTGATTTACATATAATTTACAATATTACTTATGCACTGTTATCAGTTATAGTTTCACTATTTTCATTTTTGTTCTGACTTGATTATTTTAACTAAGTATATTTAAGGTTTAATAATCTTGTCTTGATTACAAAATGGATATGAAATGTTCATGAAATATTATAATTTTAATGATATAACATTAAAACCTACTGATGGGTTGGATTCTTAGGTATCCATCCACCGTTTTATTAGCTTTTGATCTATATTAACTATATTTTATATTCTGTTAGACTTCTTATATATATTTAGTCTTCTAAAACAGCAGTGTGTGTGTGTGTGTGTGTAGGTCTAGGTGTGTTCGGGTCTTTTCCCGTGAAAGATTGAGAGTATCTTCACAACGTTTCGGCGAGGTCCCACTCGCCATCCTCAGGCTGGTGCTTTTTGCTTTGTGCCAGTGCGAGCAGTGTGTGACCGGAGCTGACGTCTCTTTATAAATAGTGGTATGCTGGGCTGCTTGGCTGCGCTGCTGTGCCTTGATTGGTTGATGGAATTAATGTTGATATAATGGATTGTGTGATGGCCTTGTGAGTTTTGTGTGATGATGATATCCTGGATCTTGTGCTGTTATGCTGGGTTGTTCACAAATACATACAAAATGGTCTGGAATTAGAAGCAATTTTCTTTCCCTCCTAGCAGAAAGGGGGGGAGGGAATTATAAAAGATAGCTGCACTAAGGGGAAAGAGAACTGATTAAACAAAAATGAAGTAACTGAAATGGAAAGTAGAGGAAAGTGCTTGTCAGGAATTATAAAAAAAGTTAACATTTTACTAGGGTGGGGCAGAACTTATCTTCAATATTACAGTCACAGTAGTGAGGTTTAACCTTTTGGTAATACTTGAATAAGGTTATACTATTTGAAAGATGTAAGAGATAAGCAGAAGAAAGAGGGAAGTCATTTAAATTGTTTTTGCCGTACTGAAAGACGTGAAAGTGAAAAAAATGTGCAGATGCATGGACAGAAACTCAATCACTGGATTCCCTAACATTGTTTCTAGAATCCTCACTCGTGTTCAGAGAGAAGCAAACTTTCCCTTTCAATATCTGCCAGTATTCTGAGAAGGTAAGACAACCAACCTTTTTTAAAAAGTCATGTTTTACAGGGAAAAAAACACCTTCCCTTTGAATAATCATGGTGTTTAATAATTTTGCTGTGCTATCACATAAAAAATTATTTTTTGAGTACAGGTAATCCTCGAGTTGCATCAGTTCACTTAATGACCTTCGAAATGACATAACCCATCCATCTCCAAGTACTTACGACACAGTCCCAGAGTTATGAATGTTGCAGTACCATAGCAGTCGTTCATCTTTACAAAGGACTGCAAAGGCACTGCAACATTTACCCTGCCTATTTCCCCCTTCCCCCGCTGGGTCACCATATGCATTGGGCCTGTGGATACTTACCTTGCAAAGATCTAGCGAGCCTTCTGTTTTTGGCCTGCTTTGGTGCTTCAGGCCTTCAGTGCCTTCACAGAGAAGGGAGGCATAAAGTACTGTAAGATCATGTGAGACCAACAGAATGAGATCTCACAGCACTTTAGGCCTCTGTTCTCTGCAACAGACTCCTGGATGAGCACTGCAGTAAAAGGCTTTGCGAACAGAGAGAAGACCTGAAACACCATTTGCAGAGCCTTTTGCTGTTGTTGCAAAAAGCCTTTGCCACCAAGAACGGAGGCCAGGAAGGGTGCACACACATGTTCCTCTGGGCCTCCATTTTTGGTGGCAAATGCCTTGAGGAAAATGGAAACCTAGAGGTATGTGTGCACACCTCCTGGACTCCGTTCTCGGTGGCAAAGGATTTTTGCAAAGATGACCATCTCTCATTCCTGCAGGCTTTGGCAAGCCTTTGCTCAAAGCGAAATTGCAGCAGAGGCTGGAGAGGAGACTGTTCTGTTGACCATGGGGATGCTGCATCGGTCGTACGTGTTAAAAACAGTCATACTGTAAGTCACTTTTTTCAGTACTGTTGTAAATTTGAACAGTCATTAAATGAACTGTTCTAACTCAAGGCCTACTTGTGTACAGGGAGACACATCTCCCCCCACCCCCTTCATGCTCACTCAAGTCTCTTTCATCCATCATAATGCTAGTTTTTTGACAGGAGAAAAGACATAGCTGGCAGCGAAAAGGGTCAGTGGAAAATAACAGCCCAGAAAGATGGTAAATGAAGAATGAAAAAGCTCAATGAGGAACAGCTATAACACGTCTATACAAAGTCTTGCGAAAAATGCACTCATTAAATATAAAAAAGAATCATCTCCTTTTCATGAGCTAAGATGAATAAAATAATTTTAAAAACTATTTTGAAATCAAATATAGGTAGTCCTCTACTTATGACCACACTTGAGCCCAAAATTTCTGCTGTTAGGTGAGATATTTCTTAAGTGAGTTTTGCCCCATTTTATGTCTTTTCTTGCCACTGTTAAGTGAATCACTACAGTTCTTCAGTCAGTAACATGGTTAAGTGAATCACTACAGTTCTTCAGTCAGTAACATGGTTAAGTGAATCTGGCTTATCAATTTGTTTGCTTATCAGAAGGTCCCATAACCCGGGGATACTGCACTCATCATAAAAATGAGTCATTTGCCAAGCAAATGATGACGTGAGCATGGGGACGCTGCAACAATTGTGAAAGCCAGTCATAACTCATTTTTTTCAGTGCTGTAGTAACTTCAAACGATCGCTAAATAAGCTGTTGTAAGTCAAGGACTACCTGTAAATCTTCTTATAATAAATTTATATAATATATAATATTATAATATAATAATCACTTGAAATGAAAAGTGAAATACAAATTTTTAAAACAATTATCTCTGAAAACAAACTAACAAATATCATGTAACTTCACGTATCTTCTTATGGTTTGTTTTAACCATGGTTAGCTGAGTAATAAGTCAAAATAAACACGCTATATAACTGTAGCTCAATTCAGCTTTGCAACTAAATAAAAAGACATTTCATAAAATCATTCTGGAATTGGAGAGTTCACCCAAAGTTCCTTGTGCCAAAAATCCAGCTAGTCACTTAAAATTTTATCTCAGGATCAAAAAAGATGAAATATGCTTATTGGCAAAATAACACAGGGGACTTGCAAAAGACCATCTGAAAAAGAAATCAAGTCTGACCGGTTATTCCACCATTATTTTTTATTTATTAAAGAAAATAATGCAGCTAGTAAAGAAATCTTACTATATAATTATATTTAAAATAAATATTTACCTGTAATAAGCCTCCTTCATCAAAGCGTAAGACTTCTATTATGTTATCTGATTGGATAAAAGCTGAAAGAAAAAAAGAAAAAATTCATTCAAGTGAACTTTGTAACTATTTATTTTACAATTTTTAAAACTTGCCCAATTCTGATCAATTGTGGGTACAATACAACAAAGGCAAAACAAAAATGAAACTATTGTAGCCAACCTTCCTATTGCATAGCAACTTCTCTGCCTGAACTGTTGGAGACCATATTGGGGCTGGTGGTGCAGTTCCCGAGACTTATGGTTCTAGGAGACTTTAATCTGTCATTTCTGGGTTCAGCCTCAGAAGTAGACCAAAGGTTCATGACTATCATAGCAGCCATGGGCCTATCTCAGATCATCTCAAGTCCGACTCAGGATAATGACCACATGCCAAATACAATTTTCTTATTGGAACAATGGCAACGTGAGCTGGTGTTTGTGTGAAACCTGTTGGTTTCTCCCTTGTCATTTTCAGATCATATCTTGATGTCCCTGAGCTTCCCTTATGCTGCCTCCCTCTGCAGGGAGGCTGGACCAATTTGAGTGGTCTGTCCCCAACGACTGATGAACCTGAATGGGTTCCAGAGAGAACTGGGGAATATCCCAGAGGCTTCACTGCACAGTCCTGCCAAAGCTCTGATAAAGTCCTGGAATCAGAGAGCAGCTTTGAACAGGATTGCACCTGTGTTGCAACCTCTCATGATTATTCACATTCACCCACCCTATGGTCCAGAGAGGAGCTGTGGATCTTGAAATAGGTTAAGAGATACTTAGATAAAGCACCACTGGAGGAAGACAAGGGAAAACTCCAACTGGAAATGACGTAGAGCAGCCATTAAGGCCTATCCTGTTGTGGTAGAGTGGCAAGACATCATTATTTCTCCACCCTTATTGCATCCATAGAATGTTGCCTGGAAGCCCTGTTCAGGATCGCCTAGTCCCTCCTGGGACAGGGGGGCTCAGATGATCATCTTTAGGGTTGCAGAGGAATTTGTTCAACACCTGACAGTTGTTCACGATTCATTCCCAGTTGGGACCTATGCGTGGTGCTGCTACATATAAGATGCCTGGAGATAGGCCTTATCCAGTTATATGGGAACAGTTTGATCTTGATGAAGTAGATAGGGTTGCTGTCAGTGCAACCACCTATCAATTAGATCTTTAGCCCTCCTGGTTGGTGAAATTGATTAATTCTTCACTGCAGGAAGGGGTGTTCCTGAGGTCTTTTAAGGAGGCCCTGGTTTGCCCCCTCCTTGAAAACCCCAATTCATCCCACTTGTCCGGACAATTTTTGTCTAGTTTCCACACTTCCCATTTGGGGAAGATGATAAAGAAGATGGTTGCTTGGCAGTTTCAGAGTAAGAAACTTATTATTTGGACCCCTTCCTGTCAGGATTCAGTATTAGGAAGCTACGTCTAGTGCAGAATGCAGCAACATGGGGAGCTCTTGGGGCTCCTAGGCTGGATATGTTACACCACTGTTCTGCAAGCTGCATTGGCTACCTGTTTGTTTCCGGCTACAATTCAAGACATGGGACCAGGTTAGCTGAAGAACCATCTCAGTTCATTGGGATTGGCCAACCTGTGTCAGTAGAGGAAGCATGCTGCAGACCCCATAAGTCAAGAATTTTCCACTTTTCAGGAAGAGAGACTTCTCTGCCACCACAACACATATCCTTTGTGTTCCCCTTCTCTCCATCTTTTAACAGTATTATTTTTTTTTGTTTTATTATTTTAATGTGTTTTAATGTTTGTAAGAGTCATCTCTTATGAGATGAGTGGCACAAATTTAATAAAGTAGTAAATTAAACATGACAATAAAAAAATGCTAGAAACCCATCAGTAAACTTCATAAATCCTTTAAAGGCTGAACAAATGCTCAAACCAATTATTTTGTTTAAGAAATGGCAGCAGATTTGGGGTTTTCTGTTCTACTGAGAGAAGGGTATTCCATAAAGTGGGGGATGCCTCTGAGAAGGTTTGCCACCTGATCATGCATATTATATGGAGGAGAGATCTGCAATATATCATCTCTTAATGACTAGATCAGACAGTCAGGTTCAATTCTGCCAAGGCATTTCCTGATATATCCTGATGCTGCACCAGAAATGCCTTTGAAGGTAATAACCTGCACTACATTTTAAGCCTAGAAACTACTGGCAGATAATACAGCAATTTCAAAATAGATATTATTCCTGCCTGTCCAGCTTATCTAGTTAACAATCTAGTAGCTGTATTTTATACCAGCTACAATCCTCAGTATCTCCAAAGGCAGCCCCCTTTAGCATGTTATAACAATCCAACCAATTGGTGATTAGAGCATGAGTTACTGTCATCAAGGCATTTTAGTTAAAGTAGGCCATGGCTTCCATTTGCTGTTTAAGCAGATCAGCTTGTCTTAAAAGACTTGCCCAAACCATCATCTATTCAAGTTCTACCAAACTATCCTTAAAATAACAACTATGCATGACTTAATGCCCTGTTGTTAATACCAGTATCTTATTCTGTTGCTCATCATTAATTCTTTATTTTGTACTATAGAAAAAGAAATCCTATAAATCATTATTGAAAGAGAGGCCATAGTGAGGAAATACTGTTGTTTCGGAAAACTGTTCATAAGGAGGACTAACATATTAAGAATATTTTAGAGCTGAAGAATGGCAAGAAATGTTAGGATTGGGGACAGATGGACTTTAAATACTTATCCAAAGAGAATAATACTTTCCCAGGAAATGCAAAAAAATTCATATAATAGCTAGGTATAGTATTCACAGGGAGATAAGGCCTCAACTAACCAAAAGACATATTTGAATATATCTGAATCAGTTCCATCTATTAAATAATGATTAAAGAAACACATGAAAGTACTGGGATAAGAATCTACAGTAATTGCATTACATTACTTTTGCTGTATTTCTTCCTTCTGTAAATTAGTATGGATGTATCAGTTTTCCCATTTTTCTGTTATCTTATTAACAATTCATAGAGAAATGGATTAAAAAAAACAATTATATCAATTGAAACAGCAGAAAGCCAGCTGGCCAGTGCACGAAGATGTGCAAGAACAGGATGCAGAGCCAGCGGGCCTGCATGCAATGGTGCGCAAGAATGGGATGAGGACCCAGCATGGCTACGCATGGCTCACGGGATGGTTTGGTGTGCCGTTTCTGACACACGTTCCATATGTTCGCCAACACGTCCCTAGACAATGATGGAGAATCTATGGAACGCATGCCTGAGCCCTCTCTGTGGGCACATGCGCCATCACCTCAGCCCACCTCCAGTGCGCATGTGCGTGCAAGTGTGCATGCGCACATGACTTTTTAGAGACCAAGCTGGTCTTCAGTTGTCTGCTGGGCATGCATGCGTGGCTGCGCATGCGAGTGCAGCTTGAGCATGTGCACTCAGTTAGCATGCATGTGCATTTTCCGAAAAAATTGACCATCACTGCCCTAGGATTTTGACATTGCCCAAAATGAGGGCAAGATAGTATTCCATTTGGGACATAGACATCTAAAAAATCCATCAATAAACCAGAGCTTGTTCAGATGGCCTCCAAGATTATCAGGGAACTGGAAATTAAATCTGAGGAACAGTTAAAAAAACTGGGTATACAGTAGGTATACTGCATTAGGGAAGACTATAGGCAAACTCCAAATACTTAAATGTTAGTTATCCAGAGAGCAGGTTACATACAGCTGGTCCAATAGTCAGTTTATGTACAAGGGGTGTAAAGATTTATGTACCAGAATGAATATTTCATATTAGTGTCAGAATGCAACTATGGTTAGTAGTAGTGAATTCTTCCAACATAGGAGCAATATGGAATCTCCAAGAAATGACACTTGCCTTCTATCACTGCATTCTGGACCAACTGCAATTTTTGGACCATCTTTGAATACTGTTGCATGAAATATATATTGCAGTATTCTAGCCTTGAGGTTACCGACACATGTATCACTGAATCAGGTTTCTTCTCTCCAAGTACAATACAACCTGTTACTCAGACAAAGCAAAGAAATGCCCATCTTGCCATTATTGTCTTAATGTTGTTAGCTGTTTAATCAATAAAGTTAAACACAATGTCCAAATTATGTTTTAGTTTGAAACAATAATGAACTTTCAGGCTATATAGCTGTGGTCTAGTTTTCTTTTGTCCTAATGTCTTGCCAGCAGCTGTGGCTGCCATCTTCAGGAGTACTGCTGAAGTGAGCTGCTTTGTGCTGCATCTCTTGTCAGGTCACAGGCAATACCAGTATACCTTTTGTCTATCTACATTAAAAGAAGTGGGCGCGATGGGTCATCAGTTAAAAACACTGAGCTTGTCAGCTGAAAAGCTGACAGCCTGGATTTAAGACCCAAGCGCCATGCAATAAGATGAGCTCTCATTCCTGCCCCAGCTCCTGTTCACCCTAGTAGTTCAAAAGCATGCAAACATGAATAGATTAATAGGTACCAGTTTGATAACAAAGTTACAAACACATTTGACATATAGCCATGCTGCTCACATGGCCAAAGAAAATGTCTTCAGACAATGCTGGCTCTCTCGGCCAAGTAACAGAGATGAGCACCGTGCTCTACAGTCAGACATAACTGGACAGGGAATCCTTTACCTTTATATTAAAAGAATTCAGATTCAAAATATATAATTCTAAGTAAGTTTTTCCCTTTTTACTAAAACTTGTATTTAAATTTTGATTTAAAAATCTAAATCACTGTGCAAGTAATTGCCTAGATATTTATCTATAATAGCAGACATTACAACTCAAAGTTAAAAGTAACACATTGCTATATCACAAGACCAAAACAGATTCTGATAAGCAAACAATCCAGTTAGTCAGATAGCTTGAAAAAGTGTATCAGCATATCTTCTGTACCCTTTTAAAAGAAATAAGCCAACTAATGGAAATGCCTTATAAATTTCATTAAAAAATGCAGACTAGAGGATCCAAAATGCTTTAAATAAAAAGCTTACTTCAATATCCGAAGATACTGGAAGCACAGACCTATTCAAATGGCTATTCAGAAGTAGAAATATTTGTTCTCAGCAGCTGTGAAATATCAAGTATTATGCCAAGACTTTTGATATGCCATATTTTTAAACAATAAAGTATCAATTTCAAATAATACGCCTGGAAACTACTATAAACTATCAGAGACATTTTCGCAACTTCATCTTGTACACCAACATGCCAAAGTTCCACTTGCAGTCACTCATACCTTAGTCATCTCCTCATTGGTTCTACTGCAATAAGCTCTATATAGGATTTCCCAGAATACTATTCAGAAGTTACAATTAATTAAAAATATGCTTTCTATAAGCTTCTCAGTGGGATTTAAGAAGCTGGTTATTACCCATAAGACTCTATGTGGCTCAGGGCCTGATTATTTACAACACCACTTTCTCCCAATGGTATCTACCCATTCCAAATGCTCCTATATGGTAGGCACTCTCTTAAAGTAATGTCATCTGATGAGACCTAAGGGGATACCATTCCCAGTGCAATGTCTGCCCTCTCGAGTTATTTCCATTCAACCATATAGTAAACCCCAGTTCTGTAGGCCTTTACAAAGATAGTGAACATCTGTCTTTCCTTGAGCATTTGGATAAAAATGATTAGAGCTCTTATAAAAAAAGAAGACAATATATCTGAGTTCCAGTAGAATAATGTGTGTGTGTGTGTAAATGTGTGCCTAGCCCTGGTATTTCCTGGGGTTAGGGATTTGTTTACAAGTCTGAGATGTATTCTGTGATTAAGATGTATTCTGTGTTTCTGTGCTTTGTGTGGTCGCACCAATGGAGGCTCCACACACATGTTGTGCATTGACAATAAAGGTTTGAACTAAATTGAATTCCTGGCTGCCAGTTGTTTATATCTGATTGTATATATTATTTTATATTTTTGTTTATCTATTTATTGTGTGTCTCCCAAAATTTCATGTTTGAATTGGGCACCAATATAAATGCTTTACATAAATAAATAAATAAAATCAGAAGGCAGAAGGGAGGAAACTAACAATGAGCTGACTTTGCAAGTTCCAGGCAATGCATAAAGGCAGCGTAAGGACACATTATTAAGACAGAATGAAACAGCAACTTATTCAAACAGAATCTATCCATTCACAAGACAAGGACCATTCTGCCAAATGCGCTATAGAATCAGAAAGTAGTAATATAATCAGCATATTTTATTTTTCTGACAATTTTTAATCAGTAGTCAATATAAGTTCTAGTTCCTTAATCAAAGTTTTCCTGACTAAGTTAAAATTTTGAAATAGACTACTCAATGATTTTTAAATATTTTATCTTAATTCATCTTCATAATGCGATTAAACATTGTTATCAAATAGAACTTTAAGAAAATGGCTCACATTTAGCAATTTGTTTGATATGCTCCTTCTTCAAGAATACCTGCTATGATTTACATTCTGTGGCTAAAATTCCTGGCTTAAAGCCACTTCTTCTCTGGTTGCTGCAAAAATCAGCTGACAACCAACCAACCCACTCATAACAGGGCAAAACTCTTCCTGAGTTGTGATAAAGCCTTAAATAATAATTTATATTTTATAAATAAGCAGCTGCAAAATATAAACATTAAAACAAATTAGAAGTTCCAACTTACAAATGTGCAAACATGTTAATATATGCTTATGGAAAACCAAATGGAAGCTTGAGGGGACATTTTCCTCATTTTATGTTCCTCTTGGATTGGTATCAACCACTAAAGCCAAGAACAAGTGTATATGATAAAACTCTTTCTATAACCTCTAGTCTAGAAATTTCTTCAGAACCCAAATACATGCTTCATTAACATCATAACCAGATATCACTCCCACCCATCATAAGCCAAACAGCAAAGGTATTTTACACTGTTTATACTTTCACAAACTTCTCTTGATTGGGGACACAAGAAGGAGAGCTATCCAGTGAGATAAACTTAGGGTGGCCTGAAGAAATAATGTAATTTTAAACAAGCAAGCCAAGTCTAACGTTTGGCTGTAAATGGTGCAGTATCTGTTTCAGCTTTTAGAATTTAGTCGAGAGGCTAAGAGCAATTCGTCTTCCATGCTCATCGCCAGTATAAAACATAGAGAATAAAAACAACAACTTCATTTTTATTACAAAGCAAACACAGTTTCAGTTCTATTACGGCCCGGCTACAAAATAGGGAAAGTCAAGCCCAGGGGAGGCAGGTCCCAAGCCGGGTGGAGCAACTAAGAGGGCCGGGCAGTGAGTTGGCAGCCCGGCTGGGAGGGGACGGGAGAGAACTACAGCACCAAAGAAGAAGAAAATGAAGTAGGTAAATGATTTCCGAGAAGAAATCGTAAGGGACCTTCGAGAAGGGTGAAAAGCAGAGGCAAGGGAACGGCACCCAAGGTGCAGAAACTTTGGGAGAGGAGGGGGCGTAGAAACAGTATTGTTGTATTCCTGCTAACATCGACGCGGATGTTACGGAAATCATTGGGGAGGACCCGCAGATAACAACTGCACAGGACTATCCAACAAGAGGGGCGGCCAGGCAATAAAAAGGAAGAAACCGCTGAAATCCTGGATATTTAACCACCTGGGGAAGAAGGAGGGAGATAGACTCTGAAGGCATCGCCCGCGTTCCTCAGGTTCCCCACCACCACCACCTCGGGCCACTCTAGCTAAGGGGTCGATTCTTAATGGTAAATAAACGCCCCCGAAGGAGGTATATCCATCGCCAAGCTTCTTCCTCACCTTCTTTGTCGGCCCGGGCCGCGTTGAGAAGCAGCGCGACTAATAACCGCAGCGCTACTCCTAGCCAAGGGACGGCCGTCGTCGCCGCTAAGCTCTCGGTCACCACGGGAAGAGAGGAAGACCCGGTGGAGCGCGGAGTTGCTTCCCATTTCAGCCTTGTTGCCGCCGTCGTCGTTGCCGTCGCCGCCATCACGCTCTTGCCGCCTGTCTGTCTGCGGGCCCCTCTTTGGCCCGTAGGGTGCGCGAGGCGGTTCTTGCCGCGTCTCTCGCTCGCTCACTCCTCCCTCTGTCGTTGGGCGCGTGCCGGAGGCAGCCGCGGCTGGGGCGCGAGCATTCGGCGCGCGCACATGACACACGCGGACACACCCTCGGCTCCGCGCGCATCAATAAGCAGGAGGGCTGCGGGACGTGTTTCCACATCGGCTCCGCCCCTCCGAGGCGGACAAAAAAAAAAAAAAAAAGGAACGGAAGAGTTGCCATCTTGGATAAGGGCAAGATACTAACCCGTACAGTATTTTACAAAGAGTTCCAGAAGCCAAGAACGGGCTGGAGCCATTCCACCATCTTTAGAAAGGGCAGATGGCTGCAAGTGGATGCCTCTGAAACCATTAAAAAAAAAAAAAGACGTGTGCCGGAAGTAAATTTCTGTCATGTTTCGTAAGAGCGTGGATTTTCTATTTAAAGATACCATTTCCAGTTGGTTGAGCTTCCTAAAAGCGTCTCTGCTTGTAACATTCCTTTCGAGTTCTCATAAAGTGCGCGATATTTGCAAGCATGGAAGGTCAGAAGTTCAGTCATTTTAAAATGGGAGTTTTGAGGTCTTTGTTTATACACTCCATGGAATCGCTCAGCAATCATCACGATACTTCTATAATAACTTCGGTCCATCCATCTTATCCATTGTGCCAGGAAGTAGCCGCTTTATTTCTAATCCAGATGTTCACTTTTCAATCCCTGTGCATTTGGGCTAATTAATACCTGAACTTTCCGTAACGCCCCACCTCCTGCACTGATGGATTTCCTGCACGGAGGAACCGAGCATCGCTCGTCTCGAAAGAAAAAGCATATTACGCACACACAGTTGTACAGCATCTCACTGTTGCCCTTGAATTGGAATGCACTACAACTGCCATTGTCCCCATTCTGGATAAGATTGGTTGGGAAGGCTGCTGAATATATGTATTTGGAAAAATAAGTAGAAGGAGTTCAATGGAATTATATTTCATGACTTTGTTTCAGGGTAAATTGTAAGATCCCCATAGAAGTAAAGAGATTTCCACAAATTAAGACATAAACTTTAGATCCTTTTAAAGCCCTTAAAATCTATAATGGCGGAGTTTAGAGGACCACTAAGACCAAATCAAACAAGGTATTTTGTGTGTGATGCATGTGGGTTGTGTACATTACAATATGCAGAAATGTAACTTACATCCTGAATGGCAATTGATGAAGAGAAATTGAAATAGATATGGGAAGAACATTAAACCACATATAGAACACAAACTGCTATTTGTGAAACATAAAACTATTTAAGACCATGTCTTTCGTCATACTTCTTAACATAATTTTACTGTAAAGATCAAAATCTTTATCTGTTTATAAATAAATCATGGAAAGGCCAGGAAACATTCTTAATGAAAGGAGAAAGAATTAAAGATAGAGAATTCAGCTAAAATACATCAGCAGCTGTTATTTCCTGTTTAACATTAAATAAATACAATGCTGTAATTAGAATTAATTGTAAATGCAGAAATCCTTTCATGTTCTCTAACACATCAACAAAATTATAAAAATAGGATTATCCATAATGGAAAGGCAGGTGAACCCAAAGTAAAGAGGTCAGGAACTGAAAAAGAAAATTTGCACAAGAAAGGGAAAGTGAAAGAAAACATGTACAGTTCTTGATTTTTAAAAATTCTTCCACCTTTCTTTAAAAAGATAATGGCATAAGGAAGTTGTATCTGGACAAAGGAATGACCTATGATTCATCAAAAATACTTTTAAACAGAAAAGTAGCTTTGGGACAAACATACAAAATATGCTTATTCAGATACAGCAATCTGCTACTGCAATTAAGTATCTTTTGTTTTATATTATAATTGGCACAAAATCAGCCAGATGTTTAGACTGTATTTGGCATTTTTATCCACCTATTGAGTCCTTCCCAAGGATTTGAGATAGGCAGATGTTTTTGGTTTTTTTTTTTTTATGGTGCTAAAAGTATCATCACAGGAGGGATCATGACAGAATGTAAACTGTTTCAAATAAAACTGCCTTTTGCAATTGGCTGATAGTGATTTTGTTGAAGTCAATGGTCCTCCAGATGTTTTGGGATTGCACCCAAGGCACTTTATTATTACTGTTATTGATGTTATATTTTTATGCTCTGTGTGTATGTCTATGTATAGCAACTGGTTGGATAGCATGGTGTAAGAATGTACCTTTGTCATGGGACACCAAGTTCAAAATTGTGGCTGATACTTACCATATCAAATATTGGGCAATCAGAACAATCTGATAAGTAAGCTACTGGAACAAATCATATATGAATGAGACAAGAGAGGCTAGAATTGATGGAATGCTACTAAAATAGTATACCTACTGAGAGGGCATATATGAAACTTATGAAGGAACTGCAGATGGACAGAAGATCTACATTCACACTGACTGAGAAACAGCTAGTTACCCAACACTTCAACATAGTGAAGAGGAAGGTGCTCTCACAACTTGAGGTAGAGTAATTACACATTACATTCTGAACAGAAGAAGACCCAGAAAAACAACTGGATGTGCAGCCAACACCTGAAGATGGTATGTCTCTGCCACCTCCTCCATTACAGAGCCTAACAGCTGATGTGAAATATAAGATCATAGATAAATTAGCTACCTCCAGATCAATTATCAAGCTCAGTGGACAACTATCATCAGAGTGTATGCTAAAAGATGCCAATAGAGCCTTCATGACAATCCCTGACATGACAAACCATGACAAGCACCATAACTCAAACCAATGAACATATATGCCACAGCTGCTCTAGCCCTGGAAATGCTTGGCTATATGATCAAGAAGAATAGTAGTATATCAGTATGTGTCTTCCCCCCTTTCTGGAAAATGAAATTAGAGGCTTATTATCAAGGAAGCTTAAAGAGAGGTTAGTAAACTGGTGGAATTACATAAGGGTATGAAAATTAAAAATAAGACTTAGCTACCAAAGAGCCATGTTAGCGCAGTAGTCAGAATGCATTATTTCAGGCTGACTCTGCCTCAGCCAGTTTGATCCTGACCAAGCTGAAGATTGACTCAGTCTTCCATCCTTCTGAGGTCAGTAAAATGAGGACCCAGATTGTTGGGGACAATATGCTGATTCTGTAAACCACTTAGAGTGGGCTGCAAAGTACTATGAAATGGTATATACAGTAAGTCTACGTGCTATTGCTAATGCCATTGCTACTGAAAAAAAATATAAAGGCCTGACTCCATCTGAAGCCCTAGACTGCTAAACAAAAGCTCACAGAACTGGCTGCCAGACTAAGGAGATACCCTATAGAAGCAGAGGCCAAGAAGATAATTGCCCTGCCCTCTAAAAAAACAACATCCAAAGTATATTCCAACTGCAGCACAATAAGACAGTAACAGCAGAGCCACCAACAGCAGAAATTGAACAGTCTGGGAAGAACACATGGAAGAAAGAGAACACATAACATAACACCAGTGCAAAGCGGTTGCAAGACCTGAAACAGATTAAAGCAATCTCCCAGAAGAGGAACCAGTTTCAATCACAGTACATGTGTGTTCCATCATTCTCTGTCTGGCACAAGTGTATCATTTTAAATCTTTTCTGGGTTCAAATCTCCATTTCCTTACAAAAATCCAACAGCTTCAGAAATGAGATTTTCCTTCAGAATTTCTTTCAGTAGAAGAAATACAGATAGTCCTTGATTTACCACCATAATTCAGCCCAAAATTTCTGTTGCTAAGTTGTTAAATGAGTTTTTGCCCCATTTTACAACCTTTCTTGCCAAGATTGTTAAGTGAATCACTTCAGTTGTTAAGTTAGTAACACAGTTGTTAAGTAATTTTGGCTTCCCTATTGACTTTGTCTTGTGAGAAGGTCACAAGAGCTGATTACATGACCCAGGGACACTGCAACCGTCATAAATATGAACTGGTTGTCAAGTGTCCAAATTCTGATCACGTGACCATAAGTGCAATGGTTATAAGTATGAAAAATGGTCATAAGTCACTTTTTTCAGTGCCATTGAATGGTCACTAAATGAATGGCTGTAAATCAAGGAATATCTTAACTCCCCCCCATATCTATTCCAGTGTAGATTTTTCCTTATGCTGTTTGCATTAAAAAGGAAAGCTACAAATGGTATGTGAAAAAATACATTATCTGACATTTAAAGTATACTTTTCAAGTAAGTCTTGGGCAAGTCAATTTTTAATGGAAATCAAGAACAGTTCATTTCTGACAGTTCTTCATCTGAGTTTCATCTGAATCATTATACAGCTAACAACAATCTGCTGTAGAAGGCTATGGGAGAAGAACATAAAAGCAGATCAAGATCTCCTAATGGGACCAAACCCTCTATATGACTAAGCCCAAACTGCTCTGGGCAAAATTTCTAAGGGGAGGGCCTTTACTATTGCATGCTTTATAATGCTGATGAGGAAGTTTTTAGTGCATTGCACCTTAGAAGCAACCTTGCCCAGGGTTTGATTTTAGAACCATGGCTACATTACATCAGGATGTTTCCTCAAATGATAAGAATGCAGACACACAGATGGAACCTTGTCTGTTATCCATGGTTGCAGCATCCTATCTGTGAAGAGATTGGCAGTGAGATTAAGAAGGCGAAAAGGAGCCAGAGCAGCTCTTGGGAGAAACAGAAAAGACAACATGAATTTTATCACCAGTAACTTAATTGTCCATGATGTATACTTACACCATCTTTGGCATGCTGCATAGGTGATTGGTATCTACTTGCTCTGCAAAATAGATGTGCTATATGTTTTCAAAGTCCTTAAGCTTCTTTCTCAGTGTTCTTTATCTTTGAAACCAGACCAATAGAAGATACTTTCTAATAAATAACTGTAGTGGATGTAGAAATGCATTCCATACATGTGTGACATTGTTTCAGCTTTTTAAACAATGGAACCAGGTCCCTCGATCAGCTTTTTCAATGTTTCCTCGTAGTTGCTTGTTCCCTGAACTTCTTCCAAGACCATCCCATTTGCAATTCTTCAAATTGGTTCCAGTTTGTCTAAATCTTTCTTAAAGGATGTTTCCCTATTCAAGGCATGGTGTGACCAAAGAGAAAAACAACTTACTATAATTTGGAAACTATGCTTTTATTAACGAGGTCTAAAATTACATTTAATGGTTTTTTTCCAGCCAGATTACAGTCAACTCATATTCAGACTTTTATTATTATGCATCATTTTCTAAGATCTTATCACAAGTACTAATACAAAGGATAATATTCCCTTATTCCCTGTTTATTATTTTTGTTTAGGAGCCAAAGAACTTTATGCTTGCTTCTGTTAAACTTCATTCTGTTTTTTCAGCCCATTTCTCTATCCTGTCAAGATGATTTTTAATGTTCTTTTTATCTTCTAGGATATTAGTTAGTTTCAGATGCATCATCTGAAAATGCCATAATCATTGCCTCCTTTCTTCTTGGTCATTATAGAAATATTGAAGACTGAAGACCCAAGGACTGAACCTTTAGGGAGTCACTTGATACATTTTCTAGTTTTGATAAGGAACCACTCATCAAGTGTGACTTTTGAGCTGTCATAGATTCACTAAATTGGTATTCACCCAACTCAAACTTCGATAAGCACAGTCACATAAAGTATTTGTCAAATGCCTTGCTGAAATCAAGATATATTACATCTATTGCATTCCCTTAAACTTTTAAAGAAATTACATTATTTGGAATCATGTGCAGTGTCTTGACTTTGATGTGATATGAACATGAATTACTTTGCTTGGGCTTTCCACTCCAAAAAGGGTAGCAGCTGACACATCAACTGAGGTTTTGCAAAGGCCTCTCTAGTTATGGCCTCTACTTGTTTATTAAGCAAAAGGTGTGGATCCAGGAGAATCAAGTCATGGATTTGTTTCTTTGGGGGATGATTACTTCATCCACATCCAATATAGAAGTTGTTGCAATGAAGCCAGATTATGAATAAATGAACCTCTATTTGTCCATGATTCAATTTTAACTCTCTTCTCCATGCAATCTATCACAGCCTCCAGACATGGAATAAAATTATCTGTTCCACTCTAGCTCAGTCCAGGGTGGATATGAAACACCCCAACATTTTCATGTAGGTGTTAAATATGACAGGGAACATGCCACACATACTTTGACTCCTTCTGCCCCATAACTATTTGGAGCAGCCCAGTTAGGAAGAAACGAAGCAACAATGAATCTGTGATATATACTCCTAACCCTCACAAGTGGTCGGGGTGGGGGTGGTTTACTATTGTCAAAAGTATCATGCCATCAAGGGGTCTAGTTGATTCAAGGGGGTTGCATTACCTCCATTCAGATCCTGATAGTCTTCCACTAACATGGTTTTCATCCCATCTTCAGATATTAATTCTGAGTAAAAGGAATCCAGATAAGCTGCTTGATCTAGGAGTGTCTGCAAATGTCACTATGGCATCTTCTCCTAAACCCTTTCCCAAAATGGAAGATGGGAAGAGATAACTTCTTCAGGAGCAGGTGCACTGCTCTGTTCTTCAAGTGGCATTCCATGGTATTTCACAACATTTAAACATTTTATATGAAATGCATCTGGAAATATGTATATGATTTTCAGCCTTCCTCTAGCATCCTGTCTACTATGAAAAATAATTCTCAGAAATTAGAGTTGAGAATAGGCCATTCTGTTTTGTCAAACTCAGAGAGTCTGTGTCATAGAATCTCTTACAATAGATTGAAGTCCAGTGGTGCTACAAAATGTTCATAAACTTCCTGCAATAAAATCCCCATACTGTATACTTGGATTGGGGGGGGGGGGGAGGTAATCTCCTTTTTGTTTCATTTTTCTTTATTTGCTCTTTCCTACCATCATATCTTCTTGAATTTATGCATAACAGGCCTTTATACGTATATGTCCGGCTTATTTTTACTCCTTTCTATTCCGTTTCCTGTGACCTTCTGGACTGATTGATTCTGTCTTCAACATGAAAAAGTAGATCTCTGTTTTACACATGACTAGTATTATGTGCTATGCAGTGAGTTGACTGTTTATCAGACAAACAGGTTTAAACTTGCTGATCAAAGCCATAGTTGATTCTATTGCTTGAGAGCAGTTTGCATGCCAAAGTTATGTCAATTCTCTACATCACTGTGAGTAGCATTCTTAGGCTAGGGCTCATGTCTTTTAAAACAATTTTGAATTGAATTGAATTGAATTCAAAATTGAATTGAATTGAATTTCCTTATATTTATTTATTTATTTAT
>JAEANM010005208.1:0-17303 GCA_017656035.1 Myanophis thanlyinensis
GAAGGAACGCCTCATTGGGGCCGGAGAGGCATTATTTACACTTTTTTTTTTTTTTTTTAGGAGGAGGCTTATCTCCGCTGCTCGCCCGCTCCCCTTTTGCCTCCTAATCTGAAATGATATCTGGGGTGAGTGACTGTGCTTGTGTGTGTGTGAGAGAGAGAGAGTTTGTGTGCCTGCGTCTCTTGCGGTCGCCGCTTGGCCGTTCGTTCCTACCGTTCCTGCTCCTGTAGCCGCCGCCGCGGCTCTGCTCACCCTGTAGGGCTTCTGCCCCGCTTGTTCCCGTCCTGCGCCCTCCCCTCTCATTGTTTGGAACTGTCAGGCAAGCGCTTCGCACCTCACAAATCATTTAAGCACCTCCAATCTGACGCCTTGAGTCATTAACAAAGTAATCCATTAATCTTCAAAGTTTTGACATTGCCGGCTCCGCATCTCAACCGCATCAGAAAGTTGCACCCGGCCTGGGTTGCCAAGCGTTGAGCCCTGCTTTAGATTTGCATTTTATTTGTATTTCTTCCCTTCACCATCAGTTCTAAAGAAAGAAATAATTACTTCCTAAAATTAAACAAGCACCAGAACAAGGTGGGATTTCCCACCCCTCCTCAAGACCTGGCATCTTTCTGCATTTCTCCGGGGGCCGGGGATGCTCCACTTTTCTGAACGGTACAGTACAGAGAACAATTGGCGGCCGATTTTGGCATGCATCCATTGTGTTAAAGGAATTTTCTCCAGGAACTTCGCTTCCATAGGCAGAAGTTAGTCCAGTGGTGTCATGTACATATCTTGAGTTGGCTGGACAGAATTGGATAGTACAATCATAGGCATTTCCATCAAACACCCAAATCATAGAAGTACGTTTCACAGAAATGCAGTCGATTACAAGATCAAATCAGACTATTAACACAAACGCTATTGGAATCAGCTGACTCTGAGTCACTGTTTCCCCTTAACCACAATAAAAATGGGTCAGGTAAGTAAGCAGTGTTGATGATGAAGAAATACGTCAAAATTCAATATCAGTTTTAAAAATTATTATCAATCATGTAGGAAACAACTATAAAATGGATCCCCTTTCCAAATAAGATTGTTTCACTTACATCGTTTTTTGTTTACTTTTATTTCGATTTGTTCATTCAACAACGCTGAAGATTTGGACACAACACTTCTTCAATCGCCTCAAATAAAATGGGGAATGAAAGGAGGGGTGGAAACAATGGAAGGAAAAGGGGGGATTCAGTAACAAGGAGCAGAAAGGGGGCATTTCCTCTCCTCCAGAGCAAAAGATGCCAGAACGAGAAGAGATCCCTATGTACTTCAAGGACTCCCTGTATGTCCCCCACTTTGAGATTCTGAGTTAGTGGTGGGAATTGTTCACGAGGGTTCAAATTATAAACTGGCTGTTTCATCTTCTGACGAAGTACATCCTACCAAAAGGAAAAGGAACAGCAGGCCTCTTTCGTTTTTGAGTGAATTACTCGCCCCCCCCCCCACCCAATATGGAAGGAAAGCTGCTGAGGGGGTAGGGTGAGATATTGTAACAATCTTAACATAAAATTCAGATGAAAATTTTTTAAGAATAGAGGGGGAGGAAAGACTATGTCTCACAAATATATATGTTGGAGGGTTTATTTATTTATTTCTTCCTTTACTTCAAACAAAGCTCTGCTGAAATCTAGGCGTGATCAATCTTCTCGGCCAAAATGCCTTGACAGCTTCTGGCCCTTAAGAACACATTTCGAGCTTCATGCTCTTTCCTAGATGAAATGTGACTGAGCAAAAAAGAAGAAAGGTTGTTGGGGGAGGAAGAAAATCTAGATAATAAGCAAAAGAGATGCTGCTGCTTATTTTCCCAAATGGATCCCACCTTACTCTCAGTGAAGAATAGAAACTTCAGCTTTTGCCTGGAAGACAGCCACAGGCCCAAGGATTTTATTTCATTATTTATTTATGGAATATTGATAACAGCAAGGCGTTGCTGGGGTGCTTGTGTGTGTGTGTGTCTGCGCGCGCCTGTGTGCGCCCCAGCTTCTATATGTTATACCTAAAAGAACCCCACAATGAGGTAAGCCGAACAAGGGAGGTGGCTGGGCTAATTCGGTTCACTGAGGCTTTGTGAGTTAAATTGGTGTGGGAAGGATATTGGGAAGATTTTTGTTTGTGTGTGTGTGTGTAGGCTGAATTGTGGGTTCTTTTCTTTTCTGGTGGGCAAACTAATAGAAAAACCACCTGGAACAAAGAGCTTTTCTTCTTGGTTGGCTTTAATTTAAAGTGTTTTCTTATTACTGTGATTTCTGTAAGAACGCACATTTTCGTGCAGATAAACTATATGCAGGATGAATAAATGTCTTTGAAATCAGATTGGAACACTAGAATTGGGTGGTAACCCACTTCCTTTGTTTTATATGCTACCTTAAGGGTCCGTTTTTCTGTCCTCATACCAGTCAGAGTTTTCTCCCCTTTTCTCTTGCTCTCACCCCTTCAGTGTCATAAATTCATGTAATGCATTTTTTCTTCAATTAATTTTGGAGAGGGGAAAAAATAACACCCCCAATCCCTTTCAACTTTGTCTTTTTCCAAAAGATAGAATTTTCAAACTGATTCCTCCACTCCAATAATTTTCTTTTAAGTAGTTTTGCTTTTTCAATAGATGTGGTGATTTCCTATTCAGTCTGGAAACACACAGTGTTAAGTATAGAGGAAACTGGTTCAGCGAAGATAAAATGCTGTAAGTATGGAATGCAAAATTAGAACGAGGAAATTAATATATTGCACAATCACTGGGCCCCTGGAAGATTTTCAGGAGGGGAGGAAAGAAGAAAAATACCAGAGAGATTTTATTTAGCGAAAAAATAAAGACTGATAATATTTTAGAAAGGGAAACCAATATGATGGCAAATTTATTGAGATTAAACAAAATAACCAGATCATACGGTGGCATACCCTCCATATACATATACATATACATACTGAGGTCTTCCTAAACAAATTCAAGACAGGCGATACCTTATGTTAAATTACATATTTTCTCTATTTGGAAATAAGGGGGTGGTGGTTCCGTCTAAGGATTCTCCATGTTTGTTAGCACAGATGCATTTATGTATTTATTTAGAAAGGATCTGTTAGGGCTGCATCAAACGCTTGCTTAGAAATTGTGCGTATGCCGTATGTATTTATGAGTGGGAGGGGTTCTATACATTCACCTATATTATATAATTTTTTTTCTATTCTCCCCTCCCCCTCCCCCCCTTCTAGAAAGAATGAAAAAGATTGGGATGTGAAAGGAAATTAGATTAACAAGATTGTGCGGAATGATAATTCCGCAATTCCTGTAGCCAGAGAGGAGAAACAGCCTAGGTTGGTGGGGGAAACTATAAAGAATAGCTCTTTCAAAGCTGCCCACGTCGCCTCGCGAACAGATTTATTGTTGCGGAATCCGTTTCTTCTTTACTGGGATGATAAATTGTATCTGCCTGTAAACAAATGTGCTTTGAATCCACGCCATAGCAAATACACACACACGATCGTTTTAAGTCCACGGACTCACATTGTTTCGTTCTCTTTAGGAAAACAACAAGACTTGCCCGTCACCGTTTCTCGATTGTCCATTTTGTCCCGTGGGGCAAAGTGTGCGGGTAAAGCAACCTCCGATCGCTTCCCTTCGCGCGAAAGCGAGAAGGAACTGAGCGTCCCCCCAGCCAACAGGAGAGAACAGCCTGCAGCCGGGCAGCCTGCGGGCCTCCAGAGAAATGTTACAGCATCTGAGCTTCGTTCGAGCAAGAGGCTCCTTCCAGAAACAGCCTTTGTTTCTCCCCAAGCTCGCTAGTCTTGTACCCGAGTCCACCACTTTGAAAAGGAGAACAGCCGTGGACAAGACGAGAGGCTGAGACCACCTAGGACAAAAAAAAAAAAAAAACATCTGCAAAGAGAGATGCCGACAATCAGCTACGGTCACAAACCGGGATCTTTTCCAGCTTGGAGCAGTTTAGCGCCCTGAGTCTGAGGCTCTTCTTCGGGGAGGTCGCCAGGCAAGCGCTGACTCAGGGACGCTTGTTTGACCAGCCTTGATGGTGCTGGAAGAGGCTTTGTTCAATTTTTTTTTTTTTTTTAAGACGAGCGCGCGTTCCTTCTGGAAATACTTAAATTTTGGCAGCTTTAAAAGTCCAGTCAGAAAAAAGAGGGGGGGGGGTTAAATGGTTGGCTATGTATTTAAAACTCAGGGGGTTCAATCGTTCCCGGTGTTCTTTTCCTCGTTCCTTTTGTCTTTGGATTCGGACTGGAGAATGGCAATCAAATGCCCTATCATAAATTTCTATTATTCAGAATAAAAACTTTTATTTAGTGAGTTATTTAAGAATGTGAATGTATCCTTTTGAAAACAAAACTATGGTCCTTTGTTGTCAAATCCCGGTTTACCCGTTTTCTACTTAGATTATCTATAGACATCCGTTATTTTCCTACTTCGATGTGTTGTTTTCCAGATTTTATTGCATTATTTATTTTTTTAAAAAATAAAAGAATTCTGGTTCCTTTTTCAAATGATATTCTCTTTGTATGCCATTGAACATACAGCCAGTCAATATTTCCTGAATATTCAGGGTAAAGAAGTTTATTTTTTAATATCTTCATATATATAAATATGAACAGATGGGGATAAATAAAAAATTTAAACACTTAGATTATTCAAAAAAATATAAATAAATCTGAAAGTTCACCAGCATACACACGATTAAAGACGTACACGTATTAATCATTTTGCTCAGGACCCCTTTTCAAGCGCCCTTTTTTCTTGTTTTCTAAAAGAAGTGCAATTAAAATAAAAAATGTTTCCCAGATGGGACTGATTCAGTATGAACAAATTCACACTTAAGAACTGTCTGTATAGAAAATTTGTTCATAATACCCTGTTTTGATAAAAGAGTCAAAGTTAAGAGCCTATGTATACTCTCAAAGCAAGATCACAAGGCAAGAGTTCAAGAAGATAAATATCCACTATTGAAACTAGAGAGCAATTCAAGCAACAAATATTGCTACGTCACATAAACTGGAAAACGCATTTTACCAAAAGGAAAACACATCAGAATAAAACCCAGAAGCAAATAAAACTGTTTGTATTGGGTAGCGTGGTGGGGAGGAGAATTTAAAAGTTGGGTCCCCTCCCCCATTTCTTAAAAAAAATGGGAAGCTTTTAAGACTCACTATATAACCAATGTTATATTACAGATGGGTCAGTTTGGGTGCTTCCTGAATTCTTCCCTGAGAAGGATGGTGAGAAGTAAGATCTGTGTATGTTGGGTGCGGATCACAGGGTCCATGATGATGGTTGTTGCCCATTGCCCCATTATAGTCCATATTGGCAGAGGATGGGTGAGGGAGATGTGTTAGACCAAAGATAGATGGTCCCGAGTTTCCCATGGTATCCACATAATTTCCCCCAACATAAACGGGGCTTCCCTGTATATGCGGATTGCCATAACCATTGCCTTGAAGAGGGTGAGGGTCATATTCAGGTGTCACTGCTGCAGTTCCGGTGTACCTCTTTTGAGGAGGAGGGCAGTTATTGATAGGAGCTGGGTATGATGTAGTGACGCTGTAGGTATTCTGATGAGTCTTGCTGAAAGCTGGTGGTGACTGGGGCTCATATGGAACACTGTTGACCAGGGAATGCATAGAATTCAGGTAACCTCCAGCAGCTGGAGGGACAGGACTTCTGCTGGGGGATTGTCCTCCAGAAGAGGTCATCATGCCTTTGCCCTTCTGATCCTTTTTGTACTTCATCCTGCGATTCTGAAACCATATTTTGATTTGTCTTTCAGTGAGATTTAGGAGGTTAGCCATCTCTACCCTTCGTGGCCTGCAAAGGTATCTATTGAAGTGGAACTCCTTTTCCAGTTCTACCAGCTGGGCACTGGTGTAAGCTGTGCGAGCTCTTTTAGAAGAAGCTTGCCCTGGGGGGCTTTTATCACCAGCACAACTCTCACCTATACAAATCATACAAAGAACAAAATAAGTAGGATGATACCTAGCATACTATGACCAGAAATAATAATAATAAACTGCTACTTGCTAAATTTGCAAGTACACTGAGAGACGTAATGTTAGAATAGCTCACTCTGCCCAAACTAATAGCAAATGTATTTAAATGGAAGGAAGACTGATCAAAGCCCATTTGCTGCCTGAGTCAAAGTATAAGTGGTGTTCTTCCATTCAGCCATCCTGCATGGAATCAATCATGATGAATGATCAGTGTCTCCCTCATACTGAGGCTAGCAAGCTTTCATAAGAAGAGCCAATATTACTGATCCTTCCAAACCTAGGTCCTTCCAAATATATTTGACTTCTAATTTCTTATTCCCAGAATAGCTATATAGAGTGAGGATTGTAAGAATTGAAAACCACCAGGCTAAATAATATTCTGGTATTTTCTGTCCCATTTTAATTCTCTGATCTACTAATAATTGCCTAAGGCAACCATTTCTAGAAAAGGAACCATGCAGTCTTCAAAAATGACTAGAAATAACAGCTCCTCAGAAATTTAATTTTTCAAGAAAGTTAAATAAGGCAACTAATAATTGTCAGACTACTCTTACTCAGCACCAAACCATAGAAATTCCTTGTTACTTGAGTTGGATTATTGTCAATAATATGGATATCTTATATCAGTAAAATCAAAATATAACCCTGATAGCAAACATCCATTCTCCCTCCACTTCCTTCTCAGGGTAACTTCTGACGCAGACCTGCAATAAAATATTACTTGGCTTAAAGCCAGTTTCAGCCCATCAAAAAGAATAGAATGAAATAAGAGATACAAGGCCAAATCTGTGATTGAGTTTAAAGGGATATATGTTTGATGCTCAGAAGAGGTTTTATATTACAAAACCCATCAGGCTCAATTCTCTTAAGCAATTTAGTAGTATTATGGGAGATGTAATCCAAACCAACTGGAGGACACTTCCTTCCCTACTCTTAAAAGTGTAAAAGTAACCTGCTTTTATAACAATTTTGAAATATGTGTAAGAATAAACTGTTAATTATTTATTTACTTAATTGTCCTGTGTCTATAGGGAGGGAGAATACTGAGATGTTTTCAAAAATGCACTTTTCTTCATATTAGCCAAAAAATTACTGCTGAAGCTACTTTCAACTCTGATTCTTAGAGGATACTCTTTTGGAAGTTTATAAGTTGTTCTTTCAAGTTTTATATGCTTAAGTTTAATTTATGTATCTAAGTTTTTGGCTACTGAATTTAATGATGAGATAAGGCTGCAGCTTAAAGCATATCTATCTGAAAGGCTTTGCTGCTGTTATTTCCAAATGCAAGCATTTAGCATCTACTCTTAGTATTTTGATTGACAAGATATATAGATTCTGGTTTGGTAAACTAAGATAAATATAGAGAGAAAATATAGAACATAGAGCACTGAATATAAAGCCTGCCTATGTTGATTTTACTCCGTGATAGCATTAGAAATGCATTGAAGAAAACATTTGCAAAAATGTTTAGAATCTACTTTCTCAGTCCAAGATAAATTGCGGAAGTAAATGATAAGTAGAAGCCAAATGCCTGGGGGAAAGGACGCTAATACTTTTCTCATCGATTTGGATTTACTTATGTAATAACACTGTAGATAAACACTGTAATCCACCCATAATGTATTTATGGACCTGCCTGCTAAAGAAACCTAAGCTTTGTTCCCATTCCTATAAGGCTGCCAGTCTGTGAGCTAAAATCAAAGGAGGTTATGAATATCAAACAAAGCATTGATCTTGACTGAAGATCATGATGAGCTATTTTATTCTCATTACGCTTCAGCAGGAATAGGTCGCTGGCTTATTGCTGGAATAGAATCGAGCCAAAAAAAAAAAAAAAAGTGCTAACACTGGTGGAAGACAGGCCAGGGGCTTGTACATATCTGGCTCTGGTTTAATAGCTGCCAAGTTGGGGTGGGGGGGGGAGGGAGAGGCTGCAGTATGGAATGTTGAAGATGATTCTAACAGGCATCCAAGCTTGAAAAGAGAGAAGCAAAGGGAACTTCACATTCTTTTTTCAGAGTTGAACAGAGGTCACCATCAAGCAAACTGAAGCCTCTCTCATCACCCGACTCTCTGGAGCTGGCTTTGTGTGTGTATGCACAAATGAAATAAAATAATGCTTGTGATCTCAAGAGATTGTACAGGTTCAATTTCCCAGTAAAAAAATAGGGGGTAGTTTCATCTCTTTCCTGACACCGCGAAATACTTGGCAGGCAGGGCTCCCAAGAAGTCTAGCAGAACTTTTGGAGGGTGGTGGATCAGCTGCTTGTGCTAGTAAGTGCTGAACCCTCCTGCTTTCTCCAGTTAACCCTCCCCTATATTCCATTACCTGAACTGGAGCTGCTGTTTTTCTGCTTGGTGTTTTGCCGAGATTCTTTCATCCAGGGAAATATTTGTTTGGACATGCTAGGTGAGTTCAAGATGGAGCTCTTTGTGGCATTGGCAGGGGTGGTGTTGGCAGTGGTATTTTGAGGTGGTGACACGGAGGGGGGGGGAGGAGGAGGAGGAGGAGGAGGGGGCAGTGGTGGTGCCTGCGAGGTCGGAGGCTGTTGCTGGGGCTGTTCTGGTAGGATTGGGGGTTGGATAGACTGGCTGGGGATGGTCCTCATACAACTCTCGCTGATTTCATTGGCCTTGTGGTGGGACACAGTGCCGGCGGGGGACTGCAAAGAACATGCAGGTCGATGGTACTCGGTTTCCACCAGCGCTGAAGCAGAAGGCGGAGGATATTGCTGCTGACTAGCATTGTAAGCGAAACCATTTGCTCCTTGGTAGGGATAGCCTCCATAGATCGCAGAGCTGTCGTAGTAGGTCGCTTTTTGCATTTCGTTGTTTCCCAATATTTATTTCATAAACTGACAGGGTCTTGACACCCTTAAAGAATAACATTGGCACCACTCTGTCACATGACGTTTCTCCTCCAATGGCCTCTCCGTGTAGACCTAGGGTGTAGGGAAAGCACAGGAGAGTGGAGAAATAGTACAAATCCATCTTACTTTCAATAGCTAAGTGACATGAAAGCCATAACAGAAAAAGTGGTCAGCAATATTTAGCAGCATGACTTGGCCTGAAGGCGAAGAGAATTTCGGTAAGAGGAGGAGGGGGAGGGGGAGAAATAGAAAGAGATATGCAGAGATTTACTGGCAGCCCAGATCGTGTAGTTTACAGATCCAAGAGAAAGTAGAATTGGGTGGTTTCTAATCACGCACACATTCACATCCACATGCAGCCTAAGAATTGCTTTATCTTTTCTCCCATAAAAAGGGCTCTGATCGATCACTGCAATAAATGGCCTCCAGATAAGAAAGAGGTTGGAGCAGATTGTTTTCCATAACTGATTTAAGACTACGAAGCGCTTCAAAGTACCACTTACGATTTCCTTTTCGAGCAATATCATATTGTTTCCCTTATTTATTGAAAGAAAAAGAAAATCTTGCTGTACTTTACTTAAAGGGTTGGATACAATGCCTTTTAAAGAAAAATCAATACATGCATCTTCAAGGCTCACCACGAAGAGTGACTCAACAATCCAGCGCTGGAGGGGTTCGAACTCATGAAATGTTGGCTAGGAAACCAAAAGATTTGATAAATGGAACCCATAATGACCCTCGTGTGATGAAACTGCACAGTGGCTGGGGATATCCCGAGCTTTCTGTTTAATAATCAGCCAACTTCCTGCGCATAAATTAGCTTTAACTGCTGCCAGTTTAGACAGGGACACAAATCTGGCCTCTATCATCCAAGAGTCTCCACACGTAGCAAACGGGTAACAGTCAGAAATTATCTTCCAGTTAGCAGTCCTTTGTGGGAAGTTTCAGGCCTGTCCCTTCGGTTGCTTGTGTCCTTGCAGGATCCCGGTCTAATTATTTGAGGGTGTATCAAACATGACATTATTACTATTATGGTTGGTTGCACAGTCAGTCAGATGTTTTTGAATTATTATTTTCCCCTTTCCCTCCTTCATGAATATATTCACAAATATCTGGAAAAAGGCACACCCGGTAGTGTCCATCTCCATGACCACAGCTTGAACCTTCCTCCTAACTCAACCATAATAGGTTCTGTCGCTGAGATTACAGTGTCATTTGATGTATGGAGGTCATTTGGATGCAGACAAGAGGAATGGGTGCACAAAACCACAAACACTCTTACAAACCAGGCAAATATTTTTTGTTCACTCAACATTGTTTACCTGTCTGAGCAGAATCAGCTAGAGAAGAGGTTGGGTGGGATTTCAGAGGATTCCTTATCTGCAATTGAAGAACTTTTTACAGATCATCTGAGCCACCAGTTAAAAAGCTATCACTTCCACTCCTTCTCTCCAAAGTCCTCATATTCACACAAACATTCCCAACTCAAATTCCAGTCAAAACAGTGGGCTGCCAGGGTATCTTGCTGGAGGGATACTTTACACACTATCACCTCACAAGCATACTCAAATTAATTGCAGGAGTTTGCATTTCAGTTTCTTTCAGAACAAGGCACACATAAGAGACAGATTGATTTAATAAACCTCTTGCAGATGTCATCTTCCTTCCATGGAGGATGAAGCCATCTTCTTTTATTGTTTGCTTGGTTATAAAAACAACAATCAAGTCTTTCAAAAGTTATAATAAACAACCTGTATTGAAAAATATAGAAGATGAATTTCAGCTGTAGTCTGGGTTGGGTAGAAAATGACTGTATATGATTTGGGAGTAAATTTACTTTAAACTCCAGAACTTTACTTTAAATTTAGCTGGGGATCCTGAGTCTTGCTATCTGTTTTCTAATAGCCCTTCCTAATTTCAGACTTCTAACAATTATGCCTTTTTGTTGAGGGTAGGATGGAAATGTTAGTTCACTTTTTCAATTAAGAAATGTGAAACAATAAGATGCTGGTTGTTTCCTGTCTGCCCTTTGCAGAAAGAACTCTTACAGGAGTTCTCCAAAGTCTCTTTTGCTTGTAAAGTAGGGGGGAAATGAGCAAAAGTGACTTTGGGGTGACACAGTTGGGCAGCCCCCTTCCTGCTTGTGGATATTCAGTGCAAACAAAAAGCAGTTGACAATAATGCCCATAACAGAGGAAATAGCTTTTGTTTAGGCAGGAAAAAAATTAATACACAGCTTGTTTCAAGAGAATGCAAATGTAAGAAAACACAAAAAGAACCCAGTAAGGAAAACTTGTAGAAACACTATTCCACCACCAATCAGTCTGTTTGCAAACCCAATGACTTCGAAGTATGACTTCAAACTCCTACTTTCTAGGTAACAGTGGATTATCTTGCCAACTTGCAGGTTGATGCCTGGTTTTTTTTCCTCATAGAATCTGTTTGACACAGGTTTATTCCAAAACTGATTCCACTTGATTAAAAGGAATATACTTCTTGCACCCATGGCCAGGATTGCAACCTTACAGCCCAATCCTATTCCTGTTCAGCTCAGAAGGAAGACCCATTATAACAAAGGAGAGACTAGCTGTCTGGAAAGCCTGCATAGGATGGCAACTTTGGTTCAGGAATACTGTGGGAGGGGGGAGTTAAGAAAAAAGCACTTGGTAGAGAGGTCTTCTCCTAAAATCTCGGACCGATGCAAAGTTTTCTTAGAAAGACCGATTCCCACCCAGGAACGCTCACACAAAGAATCCAGCCTTCCAATCACCACTATATTGGCCCGATCCACAAGGCAAGAAAAGTAAACGTGCGTGCACAGGAGTTTCTGGAATTCTTGCAGAAACTACCGGGTTGAATCCAAAATCATTAGGGTTCTCTTGAGCTGGCTGGCAGACCAGATTACAGGTTTGGAGCCCTTTTTCTCTGCGCTCATCTGGTTTACCCTTATACCCACCCCTCTTGTAAATCGTGGTCCACGCGGGGGACCCCGTTTACATTCCCCACCCACTTCCCCACCGCTGGCCTCCTCTCCGCGGCCGGAGATTTCCTGCCAGATAAAGAAAAGTTGAGGGAGAGGGGCACCCGGCCTGAACTCGACGCGAAATGGTCTATCCGTCACTGCCTGGAAGGAAGCTCCAGCCTGTGAACTCTTCTTGAACCGAGATTTAAGTCTCTGGTCATAAATCAACCAGGACATAAACTCCGGCATTCACCACTGATAGCCGCGTATTTGGGGCTTGCTTACCTTAATTCTGACGACTGAGGCGGAAGCCAGTATTGGTCTTTGGAGGCTAGGCGACAGTCGTTCTCTGCCAGCCCGGGGATCAGGCTGTCCCACTTTGACTTTAACCCCTCCGCCCTGACAACTAAGTGCCTTCTGTTCCTCCTCCGGGATGGGGACCAGTTCAAGTCACTTCTGCCAGGACGAGCCCAAAAATCAGAACCGGAGGCGCCCTGTCTCCACCAGGAAGGGGACACCCAAGAAGGTCTTTCTTCAGCTTGCCTCTGATGGAGTTGTCCCCCCCCTTGCCCTGTCCTTACCTCATTCCGGCCCCAACCTCCACGCCCTCCACCTCACCCCTGGGGCCGAGTGAGAGTTGTGCCTCGCTACCCCCGGACGAGCTCTCTCCTAGACCGGATCGCTGGGAAAAGGCAGAGGGCTGCCTGTGCAACCTTGCACGCCCAAGGGGGCGTTTGTTGGGAGAAAGGAGGCAGTTGCCTCGGGAAGTCCGGGGCAGGCAGGAGAGGTGGAGGGGGGGAGAGATGGAATGGTTGGAGTGAGAAAAAAGAGGCAGTGAAAGAGTGAAGGGCCACCGAGGCATTAGAGGCCAAGAAAATTATGCTAATCGAGACAAAGGATGTTCACAAAAAGGTCGTCGCTCCCCCCAGACTTTTGATATTGTGTGTGTGCGTGTGTGTGTGTAAAAAAACACACACGCACACACACACCAGTATGGCAACAGCTTGATGAATAATATAGAGAATTATGGACGAAGTGGGGGGACAAGAGGCAAAGTTTAAAATCTGGAGGTTATGCCACATATGGATAAACATTACTCTACCTCCACCACATGCAATAATAAGTAGATTTCTGGTCTGCCCTACAATCCAGGGCAATCTCTACAGCGCTTTTAACAGGGTGGATTAAAACAATGTAGGTGACCATCATCAGATGCCCACTTCCCCTCTTCTCCGGTTGCCCTTCCCTTAGGCAAACATTCACATACACATCATCAAGGAAATAGCACAACCATCCGTTTACAAAACGAGCAGTTAATAATTAGGAGAGAAAGATAATCTGGCACTGAGTTCAGCGGAAATCAGAAATAATGCCTGGATGGGTAGCCAGTGAAATAAACTTGCCTGTCTCCTTCCATGTCGGTGGGGCTAAATAATTATCAATGTTCTAATTCCAATTCTAATTCTGCAACTAAACGGTAGGTAACTAAAGCAACCACTAATAAAGGCTAAGATGTAATTGCGAGGCCCTCAGAAATATTTTGGAGAGGCGAATATTTATTTGAAAGGGGGACACATAATTTCTTAGTCAGATGAAAGGTATCAAGACTTTGTAAACCACAGTCGGTTAAGGACTTAGTCTTAGCCTGTCGCTTATTCACTACCTCTCCCCTGTCTCAATTCGCATTATTTAACAAATACTCACGGCCCATACGTGTGCATCCTGATCAGCGCTGCTGTTCTGGTAACTTTGGTTTTCCTTATTCTTCTTTTTCTCCTCCTCTCTTCTCTCTCTTTTTTTCGCCTTTTTTTTCCATTTCTCCTTTCCCCCTTACTCCTTCCCTTTCTGCACTTTCCGGCCATTCTCTTACTCAAGTAGTCTGACCGTTTAAAATAACATCAGTAAGTAGAATAGTTTTCAATAACTCCCCCCCCCCCCCATTTGCGCGGAAGGGCGGGATGGGGGCTATAGAGACAAAAACAGACAAAACAAAATAAAAACACCCCCCACAGCACCACTTTAGACCCGGAGGGCGAAGTTTTAAATTGCCTCTGAAAATCAGCCAGTTGGCGCTGGAATAAGAGCTAAGTGCGATTTTGACAGGCCTTCGTTACCAAAGGTGTGGAAAATACAAAGAAGTTTCTTTAAATTCCACTGTCACCTTAACTCACAAACCAAGCAGAAAAGGAGAAAGAAGAGATTTATACACGCACGCACAAACATACACACGTACTTTCAGTTCAGGGTGGCCTCTTATGCATACCAATGGTTTTTGTCATTTATGGCGAGGCAAGATTTATAGCTTCTTGCGCCAAGCTGTAAACAGAGCTACCCAACAGAAAACACTTGCTTCTCAGAGCATATTGCGAGGACTCCACATGAAAGACAGAAAGCTGAGCTGCTGCGTAGGAGGTGGGGAGGACAGAGGGGGAAATTCACCGGTCAGCCGTTTTGCTATATTCTCCCGCTTGGCATTGGCGAAGCAAGAAAACGCCGCTTTTGTCAACGAGCAGCCCTATAGTTTTCTGCTGAAAAATGCTGATATGACTTTTTTCTGTCTGACCCTCTTCTCCCTCCACGTCCCCCCCCCTTTTGCCATCCGTCTACAAAAAAAGGAAAAGAAAGTCAATTCTTTTGGTGGGAGCAAAGAATGTTCTCTCCGGAGAAAACTCAACCCACCAGAAGTCAAAAAAATTATGCTGGCAACAGCCAGCTGAGTATTTTGTTCACCTTGCCCGAATCTGAGTATAGTTCATTAGGAAGGTGCCTGAAGCAGGAAATGCTAAAATTCCTCCCCTGGAAAAGCAAATGAAAATTCAAATAGAAAGGAAAATTTTCGAATATTCCAATAAAAGTATCCAATTAATAGGTGGCACTGTTCCTTTCTTCTCCCATTTATTAGTTTTATGGTTGGTAAAACCTATCCCCATCCTCTTTGTCTCTTTCTTTAGCTGTACTGGAGCTTCAGAATTTTGGTTCTTGTTCTGGTTATTGGGTTTCTCGCTGGTTGCTACCATACTTTGCATTAATATAATATCCCCTCTCTTGTTGCCATCTAAAGAGGCAGACTCCTTTTAGATTCATGCTGGACCAACTGGCCCTAAAGCAGTATACATTCAAATGGTTCAAGAACTTCTCATTTTGAAGCAAAGTAGGAATGAGGGTTGCTCCTTAAAAACAAGTTACCTTGCATTTGCAAAGCAAAATTTCGAAATAAATGGTTTCTCTCTAAGGAAAAAAAATGAGCAAGTTTCTTTATCAGCTCAGCAAATAGCAAAGATATCAGGACAACTTATTAAAAAGTGTGTGTGTGTAAGAAATAAAATAAACCTCTGTAAGTGGGACGAAAAATACAGGAAAGAAATACGATTCTTGATTTTTAAACTTCAGGTCAATTACTATTCCAAATCTATAAAATCTTTCCCTGTGTTACCATTAATTTTATGAGACTTGTTTCCTGATACCGAAAGAATATAAAATATTTTTCTACCTAGAAAGTAAGAGTTTATCATATCAGCATCATTGATACTTGGATCTCTATTTACTCAACTGTTCACTTTTTAAATCCTGAACACAAACAGGGTCTCAGGATTGGAATTCATTATTTATGACTGTTTTAACTGGGTCAAAATCCTCCATAACTGGGCCATAAATCATACAAAATGATGACAAAATAATTGAGCCAAAATTAACGCTCTTCCCTTTCTCCCCTCCCCCCCCCAGCTGGGTCTGGCCCATGTGAAATCTAATTTTCTTTCCCTAGTCTGAAAAAGTTACTTTTAAATACTATGAATTGCCAACCAATTCTGTTTAATTATACACTAACAGACAAATATACACAGAGATACATAATAAAGAGTTATGGGTGGTTAATTTTGCAGTTATACTGGAGACCTGCTTGTTTGGCAAATTAGAAAAGGACTTAATTTATACTAACTTACATATGTCTATGCATGTATGTTTCTTTCATATACATGCATATACAGAAAGAGATGGAGTAACACATTCTGGTATAAAATATCCATACCATGTTGGTAAAAAAAAGTTTTATTTTTGGTACTTTAAATCTTTATGCATTTAAACCAAACCCTAAGTTGAATAATTGCAACTGCCAATAAAAGGACGAGGAAAGCATAGAAGAGTGAAGGCGAGCATGCTGCCCCCAGCCCACTGGCAACATAAATCAACAGTCAGCACTCTGACCTTTAGCAATCCTGGGACTCAGTGGTGGATGCAATTTTATATAACATTTGTCCCCTTGTATAAAGCAAGGAGTGTACTCATGCCCTCTCCCTGTTCCATTTAGGGGGCAGTTTTTCCTATAATACAGAATGAATAAGAGTCTGGTGGTAAGTAATGAAAACCTTTAGGAAAGACAGAGGAAGGCATGCATCTGCTTTTGCTGCTTTCCAGAGTCCTGTTCAAGCAAATATGGCCCTGCAAAGAATCTCTTTGATTATTATGGTGCGTGGATGGATGGAAGCTTTTCTTCCATTCTCAGAGAGAAGAAGGAAGATGCAAGTAGAATGGGGAAGGAGGAACACCATACTTCCATACTGGACTGATATAGGTTTTCCTGGCACAGGCTAGGTGGGATACTGGTAAAAAATAATAATATCACCATGCATCACAAATAAAATGGTATCTGAATTGCATATGTATCCTATTGAAGCCCCCAAAAGAGAGAGAGAGAGAGAGAGCGAGAGCGAGAGAGAGAGCGCGCACTTAGTTTCTCGCTGTGATCACAATCTCCTGACATTGCTCAAAACGCTCTTGAAACCAATAATAATAATAAGTACTAAGAAACAAGCAACATCAAAATAAGCCTCTCTTCCTCCTTCATATTTTGACTTTTAAAAAGGCACCTTTATATCATTTAGCAAAAACAAGAAACAAAAAAAAAAACAGTCTGGAACAATCCACAGGAATCTGAACCTCCTGAGTAGGGACCGGAGGCAGGGTGGGGACAGTTCTCTGCTCGTTGCAAAGCTCCCTTTCCCAACCTCGCAAGCCCAGCCAAACAAAGAAGAAGGCGAAGTGAACTGTTGTCCGTAGCCTTCTTAAGCCTCCCCCCCCCCACCCTCCACAACGTTTGGTTAGCCCCGCTGGAAGTCGCGCGCGCGCCAGCAACAATCAACGGAAATACCTTAAAATAAAATCCATCCTCTCTGTCTCCCTGTTTTTGTTTTTTTGTTTTTTTAAACGAAGCATTTCGCCCTAACAGCCGGGCAATAATAACCTTTCCATCAGGATCAAGTGCGGTAGCCCAAACGGAGACTTCCCGAGGGTGATCGTAGCGTTCGGGGGCGGGCGGGAGTTGGGGAGGGGGGACCGGCGATGGGCCACAGAAAGCAGTCCTTGCTCTGAACAGAAACTGGGGAAGCGTAATCGCAGACGAAGCCAGTCCGGGTCTCCACTCCAAATGGCACAATAATGCGCGG